>JASANH010000278.1:0-18538 GCA_030248295.1 Mesodorylaimus sp. YZB2_4 | reverse complement strand
ATGAGAATCCGAAGTTCAGGCATGACCATCAGTACCTGTTTAGGGAGCAGGAGCTGGAAGCCAACTTGTCCTCTGCCTTTCGAAAAATCCGAGGCACCGCCGAATACTGGGAGCAGCAGCGCATGGATTTGAGGACCATGGTTCGCCCACAGATTTCGTGCGCTCATGAACAATGTTATCTTGAACAAAAATGGTCCCCCTCAAGTGTCTGATTCCTTTCGGCGAGTGGAGTACCAGGCCAGGGGTGCGCCTCACTACCACATGGCGGTCTGGGTCGAGGGTCTATCTACCACGAACTACCGCAGAGAAGTACATCAATGACTACAATCCCGAGTTACTCTTGCTGTGGCAGGCAAACATGGACATCCAGTTTGTTGGCGAGAATACGAATGCTGTGGTCAATTACATTGTGAACTATGTAACGAAAAAAGAAAAGTCAGCATTGCAAGACTTGTGGGACAACCTGAAGCAAGACAAGTCGGTGTATTCCCGCCTGTTTAACATTGCTTGTCGTTCCCTGGCTATGCGTGAGTGCGGTGCGTATGAAGCCGTGGATTTACTGACGGGTCAGAGGCTGTTCGAAAAAAGTCGCTGCATCAAGTACATCTGTTCACGAAAGCCTCAGTCACGCCCCAGAGTACTTAAACCGCTAGCCACTCTGAAAGCAATGAGTCCAGAATCCACGGATAAGTTCGAGGGGAATTGGATCTCGACCTACTACCCAGACAGGCCTGATAGCATGGAGAATATGTGCCTGTACGATTTAATGAGATTGCACGATCGAGACTCAAGCTCCAACGAGGGCTCGTTAGCATTTAAAACGGCCTCCAATGGCAGACTGGTTGTTCGAAGCAAGCCTTACTTGATCAGCCATGCAATGTTTAGCTTCAAAGAGCAAATGGAAGACTACTGTTACTCGCTCCTGCTTCTCTTCAAGCCGTTTCGAAATGAGAGCGAGGAACTTCTTGATACACACACTGGCAGCTGCATTCCAGTCTTCGAACAAGAGCTGTTGTGCAATCAGCGAATGGCTGAATACCACGACACGCTGGTGGTCAGGGAAGAGCAGGCAGAGAAAAACAAGCAAGCCATCGAGCAAGAAAGAAATGCAGGCACGCAGGAAGGAGAACAGAGCACACTCCCTGATGCGGACCCACAGGTGCTTATTGCAGGAGAGCCAAATGCGGTAGTGCAGGCCATGGAAGAGTTCCACGAAGTCATGCAAAACGTGGGTGAGGATAGCCTTGAAGAAAATATGGCCAAAATGAACCCCGACCAGATACGCATTTTCAAGAAAATTACGAGTGGCCTTCAAAGCGGAAGCCGTGAGCCCTTGAGGCTTTTTATTAGCGGAGCTGGTGGCGTGGGAAAAAGTTTTCTAATTAAACACGCTGAAACTTTGGATGATAGAGCAGTACAAGTCAGTTGGAGGTCCAAACGTGGCAGTTGCTGCATACACGGGCTTGGCTGCGTTTAATGTGGGCGGGGTCACGTTACACAGCTTGCTCCAATTACCAGTGCAGCACGGACTGAAGACCAAGTACAGTCCGCTGTCGGATGCAGCTGTTGACACCCTCTCAAAGTATATGAAAAACGTGAAAATCACTGTGATCGATGAAATCAGCATGGTCTCGAACCTGATGCTGGCCTATGTGCACTTGAGGTTGAACGAAGTGTTTAATAAAAGCGAGCATGGCCTCTTCGGCAACATGCACATGATTTTGATGGGTGACCCGATGCAGTTGCAGCCGATCGGTGATGGACCCCCATTCCAATCACTGAACACTGCACAGGTGAACCACCTTGGTGGACTGGGTGCACCCAATTTGTGGGAGAACTTTGAGTACGATGAAATGACCATAAACATGCGCCAAAAGGATGATCCCCAATTCGCGGGCATACTGGAGAGACTGAGATTTGGCCAGATGACCGAACAGGACGTCGGCATTTTACAAACGCGCCTTATTCCTGTGCCCGATGGTGCTGATCCTTTGAAGGCGTTTTCTGAAAAGTACCGGGAGTTGCGCGATCAAGGTCACAAGGTGCTATGCTTAATGCCATTGCAAAAGATGGTAAAAGACTTTAATGAACACATGCTCGCCTTGGAAGCAAATACCCTAGTCGAGCTACCAGCCGTCGACAGTTTCGAATACCTAGGTAGGCGTGCATCCAAGAAGCAGGCTGAAAAAGCTAAAGAACAGTTGAAAAAGAAAGCAGAAAAGCAGGGAAGTCGAGAAACTGCTGGAATCGAAGACATTTTACGTCTTTGCATTGGTGCAAGAGTCATGCTGGTCAGAAACGTCAAAGTTGAAGCTGGTTTGGTGAATGGGGCCACCGGCCAAGTCACTGGATTTAAATATCAGGTAGGCGGGAAAATTATCGAAGGTGTAAGGGTCAAGTTTGACAATGTGGCAGGCGAAGTGACACTTCTTCGAAAGATGACCAAATTCGAGCTGATGCCACAGATCTATGTGCATCGAAATCAGTTTTCACTGGTTTTAGCCTATGCCATAACCATTCACAAATCGCAAGGCATGAGCGCATCGCACGTGATGGTTGATGTGGGCAACCACATCTTTAAAGGAAATGGTGAAGCTGGTGCTGGCATGACCTACGTGGCCTTATCAAGAGTTAGGACTTTGGTGGGTCTGCACCTGATGAATTTCGACCCGAGCCTGGCCTACGCGAACACAAAATGCCTGAAAGAAATTAATCGCTTGCGATCGAAGTACATGCCTGATTCGCCTCAGCTCCCAGTGACAAAGAGGAGACTGAAAAAAGTGATTGATCGGCCTTGGAGTCAGAGCATGAAAGTAGCGTTGCAGCCTGGCATGGTGCAAGAAGAGACGGGTGGCACTGAAGAACCACCAAAACAAAAAGGCAAACCAAAAGCAGCATCTAAGCCGCGTGCTACAAAGCGAAAAGCTACTCGTATTGACGGTGTTGAACCACCTGCTAAGAAAGGAAGGATGACTGAGGGAGTCAGTTCTGTTGCACCAAAGACCAGGACAAGCACTAAGAGAAAACCGAATTTTATGCCTATTCGAGGTACAAAACGCAAAGAAAACGAAATAATGCCTGAAACTGCAGGAGGCACATCAAGAGAGAACATAGAAATTATGCAAATCGCAAACATTTTGCGCCCTCCTGGCCTATGCAATCCTGGTGGCGTGGTTTGCTATTCCAATGCAGCTATGCACGCACTCATGTCGTTGCATAGCTTTCGCAAAGTATGCAATAACTTGCAAGCCATGCAAAGGAAACCATTCCAAAAGGAGTTAGTCATATTTTACAGACAATACGAAGCTCAAGAAATGCAATAGCAGCCAGCTGTGCTGTCTACCGAAAGCATGCGCATTGCACTTTCTACCAAGGGCACGTTTGCATTCACTAACGGAGACGGTCAACAATGTGCACGGGAGTTCATACAGGCAGTGATTCAGAAAGCGAAAGTGCTGGACATGTTCAAAGTACACTGGCGAGAAAAGTTCATGTGCCAGTACAGCACGTGCGATAATCAATGGACAAGCACAGACTGTAATATTACACCATATTTGTCTGTGCTGCCTTGGGACAATTATAGTATCGAGGAGATGATGGGATTCAGAGCCGAAAAAGAGAAAGTATGCCCAAATTGCTCACGCAAAGGAATGGTGGAAAAGGCAATCGAAATTGTGTCGATTCCTGACCAATTCTTACTGTGGATTTTTCGATACGAAAGCGGGACAGCCAACTTGGCTCGAGTAAAGGAGTTCAATGCGGACCTAATAATATTATCTGGGAAGACGTATCGAGCTGTCGCCGCAATCGAACACATCGGCTTTGACCCGACTTCTGGTCACTATCGTGCTTATGCACGACGTGGCAACTCATGGTGGCTGTGCAATGACAGCCGGGTCAGTGAAGACACAATACCAGACGGTCTGAAAACGATAAGTTTCTTGATGTTGGAGAGGATAAAACCACCTCGTCCTGCTGTCTCTATCAGCATCTTGTAATGTGGGGCGTGTCGCACAGTACGGTATATTCGAGCGAACAGCATGTACAAAGTGTAAAAGAGGCTGGAAATATAGCTGAATAATATAAAAATCTGAAACACTAAAAAACCTCGTGACAATTATTCGCTATAAGCATGTTATTGAAGTCCTAGATGTACAGAATGAAAGTGCCAGTAACATATGTACTGTATAAATGTGTTCTTCTATGCTGTAAATATAGATAAGATGTAAAAAAAGGAAAACAGTCTGCATATTGCCCACTGCAAACGTGCTGGCCAGCAAACATCAAAATCGTTTCTCACCATTATCTGGCCAGCATAGTGAGGTAACTCCTGTACCTCCCCGTCCTGTTTGCAGTAATTTCCTAAAATAAAAGGACGGGTGCTCAGCAATGACTACCACCTCCACGTGGTGCTGGGCGGGCAACAGAAGTCAATGACTTTTGGCTGAGAGTAGTCACCTTTACAGTAGATCAAGGGATCGTCGACTATGCACAACAAGGTAAGCTTGTTTGAATCTTTGCAGTGCCTTTTGTACAAGACCACCATTTCAGCTCGAGGTGATCACTCGCGATCGAGTCAAATCACATAGGTTTTGAGATATGAATGCACTATTGGTACGAAGAAACTTTCTCGGTGACTCGAGAATCAGTGAATCGTGAAGGGAATAGCATAGGCAATTATGAATAGCTTTTTTGAATGTACATATAAATATATATCCGCTGATTAAAAACCCGCTGTCACAGAAAAAATTTCTTCAATAATACAGTCTGCAAATGAATAAGAGTAGGTACTATGTACAACTACAAACGTGCCTGTAAAGTTCTATCTGCGTACGATGGATTTCCCTGGGAAGTGCATAGGCGAAAAACAGTGTTATCATATCCAAAAAAGGTCTGTTATCACAGACGCTAAAAAGCTTAGCCCAGCCACTATTGTACGCATACACGCTGACCAGGGATGGCTTAGGAGTTGGCTGGTCTATCTCGGCAGCGCACAGGAAAGAACAAATGGAATAAACTAAAAAGTAAGGTTGCTGGCAGGATTCGAACCTCCGACATCTCGTTTCATGCTCGTAAGCATTACCTACTGGGCCACTCTAGACCGCCTGAGTTGTGATTGCTTGAGCTACCGAGTAAACGCATGAAACGTGAATGACCGCCAAATGCTGGCGCACGCTACACGGCGAGGTTATGCGTTTTAGTGAGTAAGAACTTGATTTCTAGACTGTCAAGAAAAACTCTGCAAGAACTTTTATATGCATCCTATGGCCAGTAACTTGTATAATCTTTCCCGCCTATGCGCAAATTTTCTGCTTGCCTTTACCCACACTTTTTAAGAAGAAACTCTCTTGCAAAATAAACCAAAACCAGGCGCCTTGCGCACGCGCGCCCGTTACTTTGCGGTCGCAAACACTAATTTCGTTGCAGTCACGAAGGGGCGGAGCAAGGGGTATAAAAGGGCGAAAATAAGCAATATGAAGCAATTTCTACTAGTCTTTTTACTCGTCAAGTTTTCTCTTTGGTTATTGAAGAAATGGCTTTAAATTTTCCTTATGCTTTTCCCGTTGCTCCTCAAACGTATGCCGCGCCCCAGCTAGCGATTCAGCATCATCAACAGCCGCAACAACTCCAGCCCATGGTCTTCGTCGTGCCATTTCCGAGTGGTGTCATTGACAATGGACGCGGTGGATTTGCTGGTGGCCAAAATGGACTCAGTGGCGATGGTGGATTCGGTGGCGGTCGAGGCGGGTTTGGTGGCGGTCGAGGCGGGTTTGGTGGCGGTCGAGGTGGGTTTGGTGGCGGTCGCGGTGGGTTCCGTGGCGGTCGAGGTGGGTTCGGACGTGGTCGTGGTGGGTTCGGACGTGGTCGTGGTGGGTTCGGACGTGGTCGTGGTGGGTTCGGACGTGGTCGTGGTGGGTTCGGACGTGGTCGTGGGCGTGGGCGTGGTCGTCGTGGTGGACAGCAAGCCTCTGTCCAGCAACAAGCGCCAGCCCAGCAACAACAGCAACAAGCGCCAGCCCAGCAACAACAGTGACTGCCGATGAGTGACACTATGCTCCGTCGTGGTGATTGTAATGTGTAAGCATTCAAAAAAAATATGCTTTGGTTCTTGATTAGTTTTACTATCAGTATACTGCCCCATAAATCGCACATAAGCCTAATCTCGGAAAATCTTGATAGTAACAGTGTTGTTGAATAACATGTTTTGAATTCAATGGGCACACCAGTTTGTATACCAACTCACATAAGAAGACTGCGCTGATCAGGTGAAGAATGGTGTCGCTGTTGTCGTGCAGTGCGGCTATATCAGCTGCCGAGATAGACCAGCCAACTTCTAAGCCATCCCTGGTCAGCTTGTATGCGTACAATAGTGGCTGGGCTGAGCTTTTTAGCGTCTGTGATAACAGACCTTTTTTGGATATGATACCCAATGAATTGAATGATAAGTGGTGAAGTGTTAATTTGTTAATAAGGCTTTAGCAGAATTTTTGTCGAGTGCATATGGAACTTATGAGCAGCTAAGTTTATTATACTCAATGAATTAATTGATAAGGCGTGAAGTGTAAATTTGTTGATAAGGCTCTAGCAGCGTTTTTGTCTTGTGCATATGGAACCGATTGGCAGCTAAGTTTATTATACTCAATAAATCAAATGATAAGGCGTGAAGTGTAAATTTGTTGATAAGGCTCTAGCAGATTTTCTGTCTTGTGCATATGGAACAAGTTGACAGCTAAGTTTATTATACTTAATCGATTGAATGATAGGTAGTGAAGTGTGAATTTGTAAATAAGGCTCTAGCAGTTTTTTGTCGTGTGCATATGGAACAAATTGGCAACTAAGTTAATTATACTCAATAAATTGAATGATGAGGGGTGAAGTGTAGATTTGTTGATGAGGCTCTAGCAGATTTCTTGTCTTGTGCATATAGAACAAATTGGCAACTCAGTTTATTATACTTAATGGATTGGATGATAAGTGGTGAAGTGTGAATTTGTTAATAAGGCTTTAGCAGATTTTTTGTCTTGTGCATATGGAACTAATTGGCAGCTAAGTTTATTATACTCAATGAATTGAATGATAAGGGGTGAAGTGTGAATTTGTTCATAAGGCTCTAGCAGATTTTTTGTCTTGTGCATATGGAACTAATTGGCAGCTAAGTCTATTATACTTAATAAATTGAATGATAGGTGGTGAAGTGTGAATTTGTTAATAAGGCTCCAGCAGTTTTTTTGTCTTGTGCATATAGAACAACTTGGCAACAAAGTTAATCATACTTAATAAATTGAATGATAGGTGGTGAAGTGTGAATTTGTTAATAAGGCTCTAGCAGATTTTTCGTCTTGTGCATATACAACAAATTGGCAACTCAGTTTATTAAACTTAATGAATTGGATGATAAGTGTTGAAGTGTGAATTTGTTAATAAGGCTCTAGCAGATTTTTGTCCTGTGCATACGGAACAAATTGGCAGCTGAGTTTATTATACTTTATCAATTGAATGATAAGTGATGAAGTGTGAATTTGTTAACGAGGCTCCAGCAGTTTTTTTGTCGTGTGCATATGAAACAAATTGGCAAGTTAATTTATGATATTGAATATATTGAATGATGAGGAGTGAAGTGTAAATCTGTTAATAAGGCTTTAGCAGATTTCTTGTCTTGTGCATATAGAACAAATTGGCAACTTAGTTTATTGTACTTAATGAATTAAAGGATGTGAGTAGGGCAAATTTGCGCATTTCAAACATCCCGGCAACAATGCAGTGCGGTAAAAGCAGACAGGTCTCGGGGGCAAGGAGAGAACTCGATAACCAGTTTTTTGTGGCTTCGACCACCAGTATATCTCTATGCGTTACGTTACGTTATGTTGTGTGTACGCTGTGCTGCGAGAGCGCCCAAAATCAAGCATATCCAAGAAAGATTCAGAACGGAGGCTAGAGTGGCTCACATAGTGGTGCATTGTACCATCAGCTATCACTGTTGCTGGAACGGTTTGACAGTAGAGCCAGACTATTATTCTGCGCAGACGTGGTGAATACAGCAGATGTTAGAGCAGTCGGCAGGTTTGAGCATTACTGGCTTAGCGTGGCAGTCACTGAACATAATTCGATCAAGACATATAGCAGACCCAACAAATAAAACTAGCAAGCCATGTCCCGCCTTCACAAACCCCGCATACCAGCGGGCATATATGGTCAGTCATAATTCACCACATATAAAGGGACGTATGCGCACTCAAGCGGCTCATTATAGACACAAAAATGGATGAATGACAACATACAGTCAGTATTCACAAAAATTGATAAATCAAAAAAGGCATATTTCAAAACGTCATATATGTAACAAATTCTTTGAGCGAATTCAGTGATTGCCACTAAACTGCCAATGATTTAGTGACTGACTGAATTGTCAGTGATTGCCAGTGATCCGGCGATTGCCGTTTGAAGCCATTTGTTCGGCTCCAAGGCATCAGTGAATAAGTGATTTTCCGCCAGCCTCTTACTGAAGCGCAAGCCAGACCTAGACTTGGAGCCGATAAAGCCTCGTTGCGTCGATATCTCATTGTCAGTGCGCTTCGCTTCGCTTTCACTCCATTATTGGTGAATAACAGCCGAGCCATCGATAAATAAGGATCACATATCCAGCACTAGTTGATCAAATCAGTCAAACACGCGCGGATATTTTGATCTGCAACAAGGATAAATAATGTTACGGGATACGGCAATCGGGCGAAGTGCACCTGTACGCGTAGCCCAAGTGCATCTGCACTCTAAGCCTAAGCCTAACCAAAACTAGTCACGTGATCTCGCTTTCTGCCGCACGTGAGCCCGCTGCCAGTTACACGTGAGGTGCGATGGAAGGAAAAACAAGAGGGAATTGTGTCGCTTCCCTCGTCAGTTCCAGCCACATTTGGTCAAATTTGAGTGTAAGCCCGAACAGTATGGCGAGCCTAGGCATAGGGTTGCCTCCCAGAATACAGTATGCAGTTACACATAACAGCATATTTCGAGTATTGCAGAGCTGCACATACTTGTCACCTGTAGTTTGCTCTCCTAATTATTTATCTAGATCCAACCGACGAATTCAAAACGTCCAGCTGTTTATCCACATCTGCAATATCCAATGTCAAATCCAACATCCAACTCGCCCAACGATAAGAGCCCTCACTTGCGGGTGTGAAAGGAGACCATTAGTGCCAGCCAGCGAGCGGGACCCTTGGAAACCAGTCCGTCTCTATAATACGGGCATGCCTGCTTACCTTGACTTCCCCGCAGAACTCTTGCCCTGCTGCGGGGTCCAACCGACAGATTTTCAGTGATGCCAACCAGACAAGTTTCGACAATGTTGGTCAATGTCCCTTCTGCCGGATCATACCTTCCCATTCATAGAGATGGGCAGACTGGGTTTTTACGCAGAAACCACATTCAGATACAGAACTAGAGCTCAATCTAGTTTCTATCAAACGCTAGTTTCATCCTGGCACCTTCTTGCTATCCATCCCTGCTCGCGTGCCACATTTTGCCCCCCCCCCCCATGCTGAGGGGTTTTCTCAAAGAGAAATTGGTGTCTAATAAGCGGCTTTCTTGGACGAGAGGAGTCTGTTGAGAGCGTTACATATTTTGATCAATAACAATGCGCTCCTTGAACCACTAGAGAAGCCCCACTACGTTTTGAGAGCATGGTCCAAACAAATATGGCAACGAAGTGACGTACTGCACACTTGGAACACTCACAATAAGGGCATAACCAGGCTCATAGCACCGTGCTTGCTTGCTTGTATGTTTTCAGTCTTGGTAGGATCATATATCGGTATACTAGAGAAATGAGAACTGTAGCCAAGTGGACCAATGGCTTGCCTTACGAATCCAATGTCACATGCAATGGCGCGAGATCGAGCCCTGCTAAGTTCAAGAGTTTTACATTTTGTTTTCGATGCGACTTTAAAAAACTCAAACTCAAATTTCCATTTTGATATCCATGAGGAGTCGACATATTGGAACATTTGCACCTGCTCGAAGTTTAGAATGTTGCTGCACAGAAATTATCAGCGGAATCGCGAACACTTATGGAAGCTGTAGTATTCGCAGTACAGTGCATTGTGGATGCAGGGCCCCCTACAGCAACCTTGGACACCTTCCGTGAAGCATTGTCGGATACCGACGTTCAAGAAGATTCGTCTTCAAGCCTGTTCTTCCCTCTGCTCGCACCCGCACTTGGCGCACACTTCATTTGATGAACAATGAATGTGTTGACATAAACAAGTTATCTGATCTCGTAAAGATTGTTTACCTGCCTGCATTTTTGGTACCAGAGACTCGCCTCCAGAAACCGGCCTACCCATCTCTTTTAAATGATAAGTGGTGAAGTGTGAATTTGTTATTAAGGCTCTAGCAGATTTTTTGTCTTGTGCATATGGAACTAATTGACAGCTAAGTTTTTTATACTCAATCAATTGAATAATAAGGGGTGGAGTGTGAATTTGTCAATAAGGCTCTAGCAGATTTTCTGTCTTGTGCATATGGAACTAATTGCCAGCTTTGTTTATTATACCCAATGAATTGAATGATGAGTGGTGAAGTGTGGATTTGTTAATAAGGCTCTAGCAGAATTTTTGTCTTGTGCATATGGATTTAATGAGCAGCTAAGTTTAATATACTCAATAAATCGAATGATAAGGCGCAAAGTGTAAATTTGATAATAAGGCTCCAGCAGATTTTCTGTCTCGTGCATATGAAACTAATTGGCAGCTTAGTTAATTATACCCAATGAATTGAATGAGAAGTGGTGAAGTGTGAATATGTGAATAAGGCTCTAGCAGATTCTTTTGTCTTGTGCATATGGGACGAGTTGGCAGCTAAGTTTATTATACTCAATTAATTAGATGATAAGGGGTGAAGTGTAAATTTGTTGATAAGGCTTCAGCAGATTTTTTGTCTCGTGCATATGGAACAAATTGGCAGCTAAGTTTATTACACTTAATCAATTGAATGATAAGTGATGAAGTGTGAATTTGTTAACAAGGCTCCAGCAGTTTTTTTGTCGTGTGCATATGGAACAAATTGGCAAGTTAAGTTATGATACTCAATATATTGAATGATAAGGGGTGAAGTGTAAATCTGTTAATAAGGCTTTAGCAGATTTCTTGTCTTGTGCATATAGAACAAATTGGCAACTTAGTTAATTATACTTAATGAATTAAATGATGAGTGGTGGAGTGTGAATTTGTTATTAAGGCTCTAGCAGATTTTTTGTCATGTGCATATGGAACTAATTGACAGCTGAGTTTTTTATATTGAATAAATTGAATAATAAGGGGTGGAGTGTGAATTTGTTGATAAGGCTTCAGCAGTTTTTTGTCTTGTGCACATGAAACAAATTGGCAGCTAAGTTTATCATACTCGATAAATCATATGATAGGTGGTGAAGTGTGAATTTGGTAATAAGGCTCTAGCAGATTTTTTGTCTTGTGCATATGGAACTAATTGACAGCTGAGTTTTTTTATATTGGATAAATTGAATAATAAGGGGTGGAGTGTGAATTTGTTAATTAGGCTCTAGCAGATTTTTTGTCTTGTGTATATAGAACAAATTGGCGGCTAAGTTTGTTATACTCCTTATAGCTAGCCTTATTAACAAATTCACACTCCACCACCTATCATTCAATTTATTTAGTATGATAAACTTAGTTGCCAATTTGTTCTGTATGCACAAGACAACAAATCTGCTAGAGCCTTATTAACAAATTGACACTTCACCACCTACCATTTGATTTATGGAGTAAAATAAACTTAGCTGCCAATTAGTTCCGTATGCACAGGACAAAAAGCTGCTGGAGCCTTATCAACGAATTAACACTTCACCACCTATCATTTAATTTATCAAGTATAATAAACTCAGCTGCCAATTAGTTCCGTATGCACAAGACAAAAAATCTGCTAGAGCTTTATTAACAAATTCACACTTCACCACCTATCATTCAATGTATCGATTATGATAAACTTAGCTGCCAATTAGTTCCATATGCACAAGACAAAAAGTTCTGCTAGAGCCTTATGAACAAATTCACACTTCACCACCTATCATTTAATTTATTGAGTATAATAAACTAAGCTGCCAATTTTTTCTATATGCACAAGACAAAAAATCTGCTAGAGCCTGATTAACAAATTCACACTTCACCACTTATCATCCAATCCATCAAGTATAATAAACTAAGTTGCCGATTTGTTTTATATGCACAAGACAAAAAATCTGCCAGAGCCTTATCAACAAATTAACACTTCACCACCTATCATTTAATTTATCGAGTATAATAAACTCAGCTGCCAATTAGTTCTGTATGCACAAGACAAAAAATCTGCTAGTGCCTTATTAACAAATTCACACTTTACCACCTATCATTTAATTCATCGATTATGATAAACTTAGCTGCCAATAAGCCATATGCACAAGACAAAAACTTTGCTAGAGCCTTATTAACAAATTCACACTCCACCATTTATTATTTAATTGATTGAGTATAATAAACTCAGCTGCCAATTTGTTCCATATGCACAAAACAAAAAATCTGCTAAAGCCTTATCAACAAATTCACACTTAACGCCTTATCATTTAATATATTGAGTATGATGAACTTAGCTGCCAATTAGTTCCGTATGCACAAGACAAAAAATCTGCTAGAGCCTTATTAACAAATTCACACTCTACCACCTATCATTTGATTTATTGGGTAAAAATTAACTAAGCTGCCAATTTGTTCCGTATGCACAAGACAAAAAATCTGCTAGAGCCTTATTAACAAATTCACACTTCACCACCTATCATTCAATTAATTAAGTATAATAAACTAAGTTGCCAATTTGTTTTATATGCACAAGACAAAAAATCTGCCAGAGCCTCATTAACGAATTCACACTTCACCACCTATCATTTAATTTATTAAGTATGATAAACTTAGTTGCCAATTTGTTTTGTATGCACAAGACAAAGAATCTGCTGGAGCCTTATTAACAAATAAATACTTCACCACCTATCATTTAATTTATCGAGTATAATAAACTCAGCTGCCAATTATAATTCATCGATTATGATAAACTTAGCTGCCAATTAGTTCCATATGCACAAGACAAAAACTTTGCTAGAGCCTTATTAACAAATTCACACTCCACCACCTATCATTCAATTTATTAAGTATGATGAACTTAGTTGCCAATTTGTTCCGTATGCACAAGACAAAAAATTTGCTAGAGCCTTATTAACAAATTCACACTCTACCACCTATCATTTGATTTATTGGGTAAAATTAACTTAGCTGCCAATTTGCTCCGTATGCACGAGACAAAAAATCTGCTAGAGCCTTATTAACAAATTCACACTTCACCACCTATCATTCAATTAATTGAGTATAATAAACTAAGTTGCCAATTTGTTTTATATGCACAAGACAAAAAATCTGCCAGAGCCTCATTAACGAATTCACACTTCACCACCTATCATTCAATTTATTAAGTATGATAAACTTAGTTGCCAATTTGTTTTGTATGCACAAGACAAAGAATCTGCTGGAGCCTTATTAACAAATAAACACTTCACCACCTATCATTCAATTTATCGAGTATAATAAACTCAGCTGCCAATTATAATTTATCGATCTATAATAAACTTAGCTGCCAATTAGTTCCAAATGCACAAAACAAAAAATCTGCTAGAGCCTTATCAAAAAATTTACATTCGACGCCTTATCATTCAATGTATTGAGTATAATAAACTTAGCTGCCAATTAGTTCCATATGCACAAGACAAAAAATCTGCAAGAGCCTTATGAACAAATTTACACTACACCCCTTATCATTCAATTTATTGAGTATAATAAACTCAGCTGCCAATAAGTTCCATATGCACGAGACGAAAGATCTGCTAAAGCCTTATCAACAAATTCACACTTCACCCCTTATTATTCAATTTATGGAGTATTATAAACTAAGCTGCCAATTAGTTCCATATGCACACGACAAATAATCTGCTAGAGCCTTATTAACAAATTCACACTTCACCACTTATCATTCAATTGATTGAGTATAATAAACTTCGCTGCCAATTCCTTTTGTATGCACAAAACAAAAAATCTGCTAGAGCCTTATCAACAAATTTACACTTAACGCCTTATCATTCAATTTATTGAGTATCATGAACTTAGCTGCCAATTAGTTCCATATGCACGAGACAAAAAATCTGCTAGAGCCTCATTAACAAATTCACACTTCACCACTTATCATTTAATTGATTGAGTATGATAAACTTAGCTGCCAATTTGTTCCGTATGCACAAAACAGAAAATCTGCTAGAGCCTTATCAACAAATTTACACTTAACGCCTCAATATCCAATTTATTGAGTATTATTAACTTAGCTGCCAATACGTTCCATATGAAAAAGACAAAAAATCTGCTAGAGCCTAATTAACGAATTCACACTTCACCACTTATCATTTAATTGATTAAGTATAATAAACTTGGCTGCCAATTAGTTTCATATGCACACGACCAAAAATCTGCTGGAGCCTTATTAACGAATTCACACTTCACCACCTATCATTCAATTGATTGAGTATAATAAACTAAGCTGCCAACTTGTTCCATATGCACATGACAAAAAAACTGCTGGAGCCTTATTAACAAATTCACACTTCACCACTTATCATTCAATTTATTGAGTATAATAAACTTAGCTGCCAATTAGTTTCATATGCACAAGACAAAAAATCTGCTAGAGCCTAATGGACAAATTAACACTTCACCCCTTATCATTCAATTTATTGAGTATAATAAACTTAGCTGCCAATTTGTTCCATATGCACAAGACAAAAAATCTGCTAGAGCCTTATTAACAAATTTACACTTCACCACTTATCATTTAATTATTGAGTATAATAAACTTAGCTGCCACTTGGTTCCATATGCACAAGAAAAAAATCTGCTAAGCCTTATCAACAAATTCACACTTTACCCTTATCATTCAATTTATTGAGTATGATAAACTTAGCTGCCAATTTGTTCCATATGCTCCAGCAGATTGGGAATTTTGTCCTGTGCATATGGAACAAATTGGCAGCTAAGTTTATTATACTCAATAAATTGAATGATAAGGGGTGAAGTGTAAATTTGTTAACATAAGGCTCTAGCAGATTTTTTGTCTTGTGCATATGGAACTAATTGGCAGCTAAGTTTATTATACTCATATGAATTGAATGATAAGGGGTGAAGTGTAAATTTGTTGATAAGGCTTCAGCAGATTTTTTTTCTCGTGCATATGGAACAAATTGGAAGCTAAGTTATTTATACTAAATTAATTAAATTATAAGTGTTAGAGTGTAAAATTGTTGATAAGGCTACAGAGGATTTTTTGTCTTGTGCATATGGAACAAATTGGCAGCTAAGTTTATTATACTCAATCAATTATATGATAAGTGGTGAAGTGTGAATCTGTTAATAAAGCTCTAGCAGATTTTTTGTCTTGTGCATATGGAACGAATTGGCAGCTAAGTTTATAATACTTAATAAATTGAATGATAGGTGGTGGAGTGTGAATTTGTTAATGAGGCTCCAGCAGATTTTTTGTCTTGTGCATATGGAACATATTGCCAGCTAAGTTTATCATACTCTATAAACTGAATGATAAGTGGTGAAGTGTGAATTTGTTGATAAGGCTACAGCAGATGTTTTGTTTTGTGCATAAGAAACTAATTGGCAGCTAAGTTTATTATACTGAATAAATTAAATAATAAGGGGTGAAGTGTGAATTTGTTGATAAGGCTTTAGCAAAGTTTTTGTTCTGTGTATATAGAACTGATTGGCAGCTTAGTTTATTATACTCGATAAATTAGATGATAGGTGGTGAAGTGTGAATTTGTTAATGAGGCTCTAGCTGATTTTTTGTCTTTTGCATATGGAACAAATTAGCAGCTGAGTTTATTATACTCATAAATTGAATGATAAGTGGTGAAGTGTGAATTTGTTGATAAGGCTCTAGCAGATTTTTTGTCCTGTGCATATGGAACAAATTGGCAGCTAAGTTTATTATACTCAATAAATTAAATGATAAGGGGTAAAGTGTAAAGAGGGCATTTTTTTTTGTTAATAAGGCTCGAGCAGATATTTTGTCTTGTGCATATGGAACAAATTGGCAGCTATGTTTATTATACTCAATGAATTGAATGATAAGCGGTGAAGTGTAAACTTGTTGATGAGGCTCCAGCAGATTTTTTGTCTTGTGCATATTGAACAAATTGGCAGCTAAGTTTATTATACTCAATAAATTGAATGATAAGGGGGGGCCCCCGGGGTTCATTGGTGAAGTGTAAATTTGTTGATAAGGCTCTAGCAGATTTTTTGTCTTATGCATATGGAACAAATTGGCAGCTTAGTTTATGATACTTTATGAATTGAATGATAAGGGGTAAAGTGTAAACTTGTTTATAAGGCTGTACAAGATTTTTTGTCCTGTGCATATGGAACGAATTGGCAGCCAAGTTTATATACTTCATAAATTGAATGATGAGTGGCGAAGTGTGAATTTGTTGATAAGGCTCTAGCAGATTTTTTGTCTTGTGCATATGAAACAAATTGGCAGCTAAGTTTATTATACTTAATGCATTGAATGATAAGTGGTCAAGTGTGAACTTGTTGATAAGGCTCCAGCAGATTTTTTGTCGTGTGCATATGGAACAAATTGGCAGCTAAGTCTATTAGATTGAATGATAAGTGGTAAAGTGTAAATTTGTTAATGAGGCTTTAGCAGATTTTTTGTCTTGTGCATATGGAACAAATTGGCAGCTAAGTTCATTATACTTTATAAATTGAATGATAAGTGGTGAAGTGTGAATTTGTTGATAGGGCTTTAGCACAAATTTTTTGTCTTGTGCATATGGAACAAATTGGCAGCAAAGTTCATCATACTCAATAAATTGAATGATAAGTGGTGAAGTGTAAATTCGTTGATAAGGCTCTAGCAGATTTTCTGTCTTGTGCATATGGAACAAATTGGCAGCTAAGTTTATTGTACTCAATGGATTAAATGATAAGTGGTAAAGTGTGAACTTGTTAATAAGGCTCCAGCAGATTTTTTGTCTTGTGCATATGGAACCAATTGGCAGCTGAGTTTATTATACTCAATAAATTGAATGATATGTGGTGAAGTGTAAATTTGTTAATAAGGCTCTAGCAGATTTTTTGTCTTGTGCATATGGAACAAATTGGCAGCTAAGTTAATTATACTCAATAAATTAAATGATAAGTGGTGAAGTTTCAACTTGTTGATGAGGCTCCAGCAGATTTTTTGTCTTGTGCAAATAAAACAAATTGGCAGCTGAGTTTATTATACTTCATAAATTGAATGATAAGTGGTAGAGTGTGAACTTGTTGATAAGGCTCTGGCAGATTTTTATCTTGTGCATATGGAACAAATTGGCAGCTAAATTCATTATACTTAATAAATTGAATGATAAGTGGTGGAGTGTAAATTTGTTGATAAGGCTCTAGCAGATTTTCTGGCTTGTGCATATGGAACAAATTGGCAGCTAAGTTCATTATACTAAATAAATTAAGTGATAAGTGGTAAAGTGTAAACTTGTTAAGAAGGCTCCAGCAGATTTTTTGTCTTGTGCAAATAAAACAAATTGGCAGCTGAGTTTATTATACTTCATAAATTGAATGATAAGTGGTGAAGTGTAAATTTGTTGATAAGGCTCTAGCAGATTTTTTGTCTTGTGCATATGGAACAAATTGGCAGCTCAGTTTGTTATACTAAATAAATTAATTGATAGGTGGTGAAGTGTGAACATGTTGATCAGGCTCTAGCAGATTTTTTGTTTCTTGCATATGGAACAAATTGGCAGCTGAGTTTATTATACTTAATAAATTGAATGATATGTGGTAAAGTGTAAATTTGTTGATAAGGCTCTGGCGGATTTTTTGTCTTGTGCATATGGAACAAATTAACAGCTAAGTTTATTATACTCAATAAATTGAATGATAAGTGGTAAAGTGTGAACTTGTTGATAAGGCTCTAGCAGATTTTTTGTCTTGTGCATATGGAACAATTGGCAGCTAAGTTTATTATACTCAATAAATTGAATGATAGGTGGTGAAGTGTGAATTTGTTGATAAGGCTCTAGCATTTTTTTGTCTTGTGCATATGGAACAAATTGGCAGCTAAGTTTATTATACTCAATAAATTGAATGATAAGGGGTGAAGTGTAAATTTGTTCATAAGGCTCTAGCAGATTTTTTGTCTTGTGCATATGGAACTAATTGGCAGCTAAGTTTATTATACTTAATAAATTGAATGATAGGGGGTGAAGTGTAAATTTGTTCATAAGGCTCCAGCAGATTTTTGTCTTGTGCATATGGAACTAATTGGCAGCTAAGTTTATTCTACTCAATAAATTGAATGATAAGTGGTGAAGTGTAAATTTGTTAATAAGGCTCTAGCAGATTTTTTGTCTTGTGCATATGGAACAAATTGGCAGCTAAGTTTATTATAC
>JASANH010000337.1:0-18563 GCA_030248295.1 Mesodorylaimus sp. YZB2_4 | reverse complement strand
CGTCATTGTCGGGCTTTGCACTTTCGACGACTCGTGAGTATCGAAGCAAAGCGTGATCGGGGATCCTGGGAGAGCCTCTTGTCTGGGTTTTTGAGTTTCGGCGATAATAGGGGCAATAAGTTTAGGGTGGTTTGGTATGAGAGAGGTGGCGGGTTTTTGTCGTTGTAGGAACAGTGACACGTCTGTCGTGCGAAAAGATGTAGAATGAGCTGCAGAATCGCGGCTCATGTATACGTAATCTTTGGCCACCTTCTGGACAACTTCAACCCAGCTGTTTGATCTTTTTGTGTGCCTTACTCGGAACACTGGCGTCCCATCTGCGTATGTCAGCTATGGCAAAGCACCTTCCGGCAGGTAATCCCAATAAATCCATAATAGATGCGTTTGGGACAGTATCGCAAAGTGAGTGAGTGAAATGCCTCTGAGTCGCCTGTTTGCCTAAAAAATGCAGCACCGTTTACCAACTTGTAAGGAAGCTGAAATATCCAACATTGCAGCTTGCCTGAAATGGGTGAAGTAGTGGATCAAGCCGACAACAGTCCGTTGATTGGTGACCACGCCTTGGAATTTTTTTATATACTTCGGCGTCTCTCTCATTGGAGCGGTCCAAGATAAATTCGCATTCCGAGCCTTCACGCCGTGTCTTACTTATCCTTCGTGTTGTGCGTGTAAAAGCCTAAAGAATACATATAAAAAAAAATAAAAAATATCTATTTCCTTCTTCTACATACCACTTTGATAATCTCGAACAGGACTTCTCCAAACAATCTAAAAATTATATTTGGCAAAAGGAACGTAGGTATGCAGCGCTATGTCATGTCTTACAGTTAATAAACGAGCCCTTTTCCAATGTTCTTTTTTACTAGTCTTTTTATGTGTTGACCTTTGTCTCCGCCGGCAATTTTCCTCGAACAATGCCCCGTGCCAAAAATGACCCTAGCCCCAGAAGGACTTGTCTAAATCGAGGGAAAAAAGCAAAATTAGGCCGAAGCTATTACGCAGAGCGGACAAATCGCGGTTTTTAGCCCAGCCGAAACGTACAGTACGTAGAATATAAGGCGAAGAAGCGAATCGGTCATTTGAGAGTTGGGGGCCGAGCTCTTTGTCCAAAATCTCTTTGTCTCTCCCCGCCCAAAGCGGACTCAACTGCGAACAGCAGTCTCACCCTCAGAAAATTTCTACTTATTCGTCTTTCTTCGCAGGGAGCCTCGATGCAGGAATACTTTTTGCTCTTCAACGTTAATGAACTGGTCTCTGTTTTAATCGCAGTAATTGGGTCTGTGGACCGAAAAAATTAAATACCTGGGGATTAAATGAGGACTTCGAGGCGCATATGGGCGAAAACACTAACGAAGAAAGAACGAAGAAAGAAAGAAGCGAGAAGAGGCCATTTTTATGCCTCGAGTTAAAAAATACTGCTCGGTATTTTTTTTTCGTTTTGTGTCCTTTACTGACAGGATCGATTTGTGCGCTGTTCATTTCATAAGAGCGGATGGAAGAGCAGGATGCTAACAACAAATTGAGAAGCGACTACGGCTACAGCTGCCTCAACCTCAACATCGAGCATTGTCTAAGAAAAAAAAGATAGAAAAATTGTACGTTAAACCTGGACAGAAGAGGATTTCGCATCTTTGTTAGCCCAGCCGACATTAAGGAATACTGTCAAGTTCGTATTTTTTGAGAAGAATATTAATGGCAGAAAATTGTAATTGTATTTTTATGTAACGTGATGATGATCTGCGTCGAAATGGCAACAGCTCATTGTCAGGTATCATGAAGTGTGATGAGTAATCTTGTCTGGCATTTGGGGCATGCTATTTGTAATCGGTGGCAACGAAGGTTTCCTGACGTCTGTTTTCACTCATGTATTTGTAATGTAGGCCCCTACTGGTACAGTTGTCGCACTGGGCATACCCCTGGTCGCAAATCTAGTAGCCATTTCCAGAGTTTGTCCCACACCGAAAGTAATGACGGCGGCGCGACAGGAAACCGTTCACGCATTACTGATGCGACAAGAAATAGGATCACTGCCTCGTTGGCTATCGCCGCACAAGGTCACCTGTACTTCTTTCCATTAAAACTAATGTTTTAGTAACATGTGTCAGGTGGTTGATGTCTATCCCTTTGTGGTCTCACTCAACTACTGAACTCTTCACCTTCTGTCCAACAAAGGGGAAACTCGATGTTGGGGGATGTATTTTTGCAAATCCCCTCCTTTTTTATCGAATCCACGTAAATGGTTTATTTGCTAATCGGGTAAAACAAAATCCCAGTCATGGGAATATGTTTAGGAGTTTATATTGTTCTTTCGCTGAATCCTCTCTTTCCACACTTCCCACCTCCACTCTTCCCCCTAAAAAGAATGCGTGTCGATTTCTGAATAAGCTTCGAGCCGATTATCCTAAAAACTTAACTCTAAAGAAATGTAAATGATGGAAGGGGAAACCTATTGCCAAACACTTGGCAACGTTTTTTTCCTAGCAAGGGTGTTTTTATTGGAAAACAAGCTGGGTGAAGATTTCTGAAAGTTGCTTATGTTTTTAGGTGTATTTTGGAAATTTTAGGATAGTCAGAACCCACAAAGCTGAAAACATCGTAAGATGTCATTGTTGCCAGGTCTGCAACGCAATAATTCCCCAGATTTAGATTGCTCGCCCTAAAACCCATCATCCAGAAAAACTGCAATAAAGGCCATTTGAAAATACTGCTTCTCGAACACAGGAGTATATTCTAAGAGAGCCATGATGGCGCGTTTAAATACCATATCAGTATGCAAAGGTGTCAATAACTTCCAACGATTTGTCAAGATCTCCACCCAGCCTCTTATCATGGAAAACACCTTTTGGAGCAACGGCATTGTCGAGGAAGCTGGAAAAAGGCCGTAAAATCTCGAGTGAAAAAAAATACTATAAAAATTTGAGATTACCCTAAAAATTACCCTGGAGAAGTCACTGCCCGAAAACATGCCCTGACAGCTTAAACTTCCGCCAGATTTAGGGCAACTGCCCTGCGCCTGACAACATTAAAATAAATTCCAGTATCTCAAGTTAACTTGTTTGGTGGGCTGAAATTACCGCCACTTTGTCCATATTTACTGCCGCCGCCACCAAAGCCAATTTGCTTTGGGAAACATTGCGAGACAACTGTGTCCGCCATTGATTATCGAAGGTGTGTCGAGCATTACGTCGAGAAAAAAACCACATAGCTTGGCCTACCATTTACATTTTAGTACAGACTTGTACGAAATCCAAATTTGTCAACGAGGCATAATTGAACGATGCGAAAATGAGTGTGATTGTCAGGCGACTTATTACGAGAGTGGAAAATTGTGTATATTTGTGGTGATATTTATTGGGGTAAATTGGGTCAAACGCGCTGTCCACTGTACAGCGATGACCGCGCCTCCCGTTAACTAGCGCTACCACCTCTCGCGCTGTAAGGAATCGAAAATGATGCCTGTTGGTCTGTTGGCTATATAACGACCCCAATTTTGTGCAAAAGGTTCAGCCTGTCCTTGATTCCTTTGGCGTTCAGTCGGTCGGTCTACCATTCCTGCTTATTCCATCCAATTCCGTTATCTATCCAATATTACGTTCTAGTATTGATCGAACGCTTTTATTTGACTTAAAGAAAACCTGTTCGTATGGGTATTATACTTTGCACGAAGTGATTTGTTTGCATTCCCGACTCGAATGATGTCGAGTCGCACGTGACATGGTAAAATTCAGATTAATCGCTTTTTTTTGACCGATCGAAAATTCAATGTCACAAGTTGCTCCAGTGAAAGTCATTCTCTATTCATTCAATTATTCTCATCGAACACTTCGTTGACCGTCAACGAAATATTTGTGTTTGGAGAGGAGGAAGAAGATAGTGCGTGGGAAAAATTTTTTGCAACAGTGACTCACAGACACCGATTATTAAAGGCAATTTCTCATTTTTGAACGATGCAAAACAGTATGGCGTAACCCCAATGCTCACTTTTAGATTAGCAGCGAAATCTTTCATCGAAGAAACTATGCTTGGATCAAATGAAGGACTCGAAATGCACGATGACAGTTGACCCTTTATCTAGTACATTGGGTCTGAAATTATTCGAACTATATCGAACTCTGTGTCTCCTGTTTAGATTGCTGCTTTAACATTGCTCCATCAGTCGAAGTCATAACTGATACCCATCTTCAAGGACGAAGAGACGGAGCCATGTTGGGGATGCCGCAGCATTTTCAACGATGGACACCACAAAATCGACTGCAGCAGCAGCAAGAGGGAGACAATGTCATCTTATTGTTAGCCAACTCTTTGCGTCAGTAAACGACTACCACAGCGGCGATTATGGCTGGTGAGACGTTGCGGAAAACCGATTGAAGCAAAATTTGGACACTTTAATGGACCAATAAGTGCTTGTTTGTTTGTAGGTTACTATACAACATGAGATATAAGAATGAATCCATTTTTGTAAAAAAACCCTCAAGTATATTTGTAATTGTGTCGCCGTCACACCAAACCTTGGGCGAGGTGGTTTTGTCTGGTCTATGACTCTAATTCAACCTCCAAAAGCCCCAGCCAAGTCGAGATTGTTTACCATGAGGTCTTTCTAAAATCTGTGTCTTTAAACGACCAATTTAAAATTTTGCTGTGTTTTATTTGTAGAATCATCTTCCTACGCAAAGAAACGAATTTGGATTACATAAAAAAGACCTGGAAGGGATGCGATTTTGGATGGGAGGATCGAGTGCTAAAGATCAGGATATCTCGCCCAGCTGTCAATTAATGCATCGTTAACGCTCGCTTTATTCTTTCCGATTCTTCACCAAAACAAATACAGGTATAATATTTCAACAAAAAATTTATAATTTTGCTGACATGAGAATACAAAAATATGCGCTGCTTTTCAGGACATTAGAGCGATTGTGAGCCGATTCAGGGCGCAGCCTGGCGCCGAGCCCACAAAAGCAACAAAATAGACCTGCTGAAGAAGAAACTGGATAGAAATACTGATTCGAATGTAAACCATTCGAATCATGTGATCAGCGACTTGATCCGGAACAATGTTGCGATGGGCAAAACGAATTATCGCAACTTGCGGATTGCGCTACGAGGGTGGTCTAAAAAGTGGCGTCGAATGTGCACAGTGGAGGCAGTGGATTATTAGAACGCGGCGCTGCGAGCGAGCGCGGGATTACAGGTCCTGTGTCTAATTTCATGGGCTAGATAGCATCTCAACGTTAATAGTGTTCGCTTGAGTGAGATTAGTCCGTGCGAGAAAAAACGGGGCGCAAAATGTTTTAACATATGTTCACAAATTGTCGAATCCCCTAACGATAGATGGGATCAGAGCCCACTTGAGTCAAAAAAGCTGGATGCACTGTAGTCATATCTGTACCTCTATTCATCATGTCCAATCAGAAAAAAATGAAATGAAACATCAAACAGTTGACCGAGGATCGTTCGGGAGTCGCGCAAAGTGCAAAAAAGAAGCGCTACAAAAAAAGAAGCGAAACACTGAGGGAGCAGTTTTGGACGACGTCGAAAAAAGAACGTGGGCGTGGGTGCAAGCTTGAAGTCTGAAGGTGAGATTGGGGTCAGCTATAGGACAGGATGGATGGCTAGAATGCTAGGGTGCGTCCTAGTTTCTGTTTCGTGGGTGGGTAGGCCTTAATATTCTCTTGGCTTACATTTTGTCAGGGGACAACTTTTTTTATCGCTCTTTCTCAGCTAAGGGCCCAGACAAATACGACGGCGTATGCAAACGAGCTTTTTCAACCCACCCCCCCTTCCCCCTGTCGTGCAGAATGGTTTTTTCATGGACCATCCCCGTCCGGCAGATTTTTGATAAAACAATTCCAACATCACCCCGAGCTTCTCTAATATCGAATTTGGTGGGCCTTTAGACCGCCTAAGCGCAATTCACATTGATTAAACTAACAAGGGAACATCGACAACCGCCAGGCCGAGCTTTGCAAAACCAAAAATTGCAATGTGTTTTGAGGTGCAAAAGAAATCTCAGTGGAAAATATTGGGCGTCTAAATGAATGGTCAGCGCCTACAGTCCCGCGAAATTTTTAAATTTTTGTGTTTTTTTGAGGAGCACTAAAAAAACATCGATTCCGAATGTTGGGAGCTCAAACTTGAAGCCTCAAGCCCAAAAATCCATTTCGGAACGAACCCTGCGTGTCTTTCTCAATTCTCGCGCTCCTCAAATATCTGGCGGAGTTCAGGCGCTGACCTATACTGACCGATTGGCCAAACGCATCTAATATTTTGCAGAGTGCTTTATTGTGCACCAAGAAACAAACAAACGACTTTTGGTTTTGTTAAGTTCGACTTGACGGGGGATGTTCCCGAATAAGCAGCGAGAGTATTTCGGATTCTTACTTTGATCTCCCATTCAGAATTGGTTTTTGAGATTACAAAGGTAGAATTTTCTGACGAATTAAAAAATTTTGAATTTCATTCGTGGAAGCCTGGCGAAGACCCACGTACTGTAGAGGGTTAGCGTCGAGGTCCTGCATGGGATCAAAAATTTGACCCAGCCACACCCCGCCGACCCAAGGCTTGACCCTCGAGGGCCACATCCACCTCAAATCTAGGCCCACGAAATTTTTTAAAATTGAAGTCAAACTCAGCCCAACCTGATATATTCAGTTTTAGTATTTCAAAGCCAAATGTCAAAAAGTAGAACAACTTGCATGTTTCTACAATTAGAATGAATCACTGAAAAATAATTTTCTCAGTTTCAATTGTATCCGCGGGTGGCGTAATTTGCCGATATTTTAAAAAAGTTGGGCTTATCTGGGTTTGGCTTTTTGACCCAATCCAACCTTGGAATTTATTAGTCCACCCAACCCAGACCCATCCTCATGGACATAACGCCCTATCCAACCAGAAACCCAGTGGGTCTGGGTGGGTTTGAGACCAATAGCAGGACCTGCGGACCATTATCAGCCGCTGTGCAGGTGGCAGTATGACCTCGGAATATCCAGTGGATAAGCGACGTCGTATTTGGTCTGACCCCCCTCTCCCCTTCCAATGTGTTTGTTCCCCCCCCCATTGCCTTACTCAATTTATCTCTATTTTGCAACGAATATCATTATACTTACTATCTCACCCTTTATGGTATTTTAATAGTTGAGACTTGATCTTGTGCTTATAATGATAAAAGAAATTTGCAGCTTGCTTCAAGAAGCAATAAAAATTATTAAGCTTAATTTGTTATGAGAGACAGATCATATAATCATCCGTTCCAAACCCTTATTTGGAAACTCACTCTAATTTCAACATCTATATGTACCATGCTCGACTTTTTACTTTCCTCTTTTTGCTTTCCTATTCTTTTTATAGCACTCTCTGGTATGATGTGGGCATCATGGTGAAGAAATTGTTTTAGCTGACCCCTGTCTCCCCACGAAATCCTCCCATCCCTGTTATATTTAAGAGATTAGGGATTAGATATTGTTGTGAACAATGACCCATTAAACTGAAAAATTGAACCGAATCTTAAAATTCAAATACGACCCAAGATTTCCCTCATAATAAAAAAAAAAAAGTTCTTTACCCCCTACCATAACTATACCATAATTCCTCTACCCAACTCAGAAATCTTCTTAATACATTATGTACTACCCTCGATATGTGACGCTGCATAAATCAATTAAAACAAAGTAGGGAAAAAAGCGGGGGGGGGGGGGGGGTGGAAGACGCCTTCCACTGATCCGAGTCATACTCACCTGCCAGGGGATATGGATTTGTCTCAAACCCACCCAGACCCACTGGGTTTCTGGTTGGATAGGGCGTTATGTCCATGAGGATGGGCTGGTTGGGTGGACTAATAAATTCCAAGGTTGGATTGGGTCAAAAAGCCAAACCCAGATAAGCCCAACTTTTTTAAAATATCGGCAAATTACGCCACCCGCGGATACAATTGAAACTGAGAAAATTATTTTTCAGTGATTCATTCTAATTGTAGAAACATGCAAGTTGTCTACTTTTTGACATTTGGCTTTGAAATACTAAAACTGAATATATCAGGTTGGGCTGAGTTTGACTTCAATTTTAAAAAATTTCGTGGGCCTAGATTTGAGGTGGATGTGGCCCTCGAGGGTCAAGCCTTGGGTCGGCGGGGTGTGGCTGGGTCAAATTTTTGATCCCATGCAGGACCTCGACGCTAACCCTCTACAGTACGTGGGTCTTCGCCAGGCTTCCACGAATGAAATTCAAAATTTTTTAATTCGTCAGAAAATTCTACCTTTGTAATCTCAAAAACCAATTCTGAATGGGAGATCAAAGTAAGAATCCGAAATACTCTCGCTGCTTATTCGGGAACATCCCCCGTCAAGTCGAACTTAACAAAACCAAAAGTCGTTTGTTTGTTTCTTGGTGCAAAAAAGCACTCTGCAAAATATTAGATGCGTTTGGCCAATCGGTCAGTATAGGTCAGCGCCTGAACTCCGCCAGATATTTGAGGAGCGCGAGAATTGAGAAAGACACGCAGGGTTCGTTCCGAAATGGATTTTTGGGCTTGAGGCTTCAAGTTTGAGCTCCCAACATTCGGAATCGATGTTTTTTTAGTGCTCCTCAAAAAAACACAAAAATTTAAAAATTTCGCGGGACTGTAGGCGCTGACCATTCATTTAGACGCCCAATATTTTCCACTGAGATTTCTTTTGCACCTCAAAACACATTGCAATTTTTGGTTTTGCAAAGCTCGGCCTGGCGGTTGTCGATGTTCCCTTGTTAGTTTAATCAATGTGAATTGCGCTTAGGCGGTCTAAAGGCCCACCAAATTCGATATTAGAGAAGCTCGGGGTGATGTTGGAATTGTTTTATCAAAAATCTGCCGGACGGGGATGGTCCATGAAAAAACCATTCTGCACGACAGGGGGAAGGGGGGGTGGGTTGAAAAAGCTCGTTTGCATACGCCGTCGTATTTGTCTGGGCCCTTAGCTGAGAAAGAGCGATAAAAAAAGTTGTCCCCTGACAAAATGTAAGCCAAGAGAATATTAAGGCCTACCCACCCACGAAACAGAAACTAGGACGCACCCTAGCATTCTAGCCATCCATCCTGTCCTATAGCTGACCCCAATCTCACCTTCAGACTTCAAGCTTGCACCCACGCCCACGTTCTTTTTTCGACGTCGTCCAAAACTGCTCCCTCAGTGTTTCGCTTCTTTTTTTGTAGCGCTTCTTTTTTGCACTTTGCGCGACTCCCGAACGATCCTCGGTCAACTGTTTGATGTTTCATTTCATTTTTTTCTGATTGGACATGATGAATAGAGGTACAGATATGACTACAGTGCATCCAGCTTTTTTGACTCAAGTGGGCTCTGATCCCATCTATCGTTAGGGGATTCGACAATTTGTGAACATATGTTAAAACATTTTGCGCCCCGTTTTTTCTCGCACGGACTAATCTCACTCAAGCGAACACTATTAACGTTGAGATGCTATCTAGCCCATGAAATTAGACACAGGACCTGTAATCCCGCGCTCGCTCGCAGCGCCGCGTTCTAATAATCCACTGCCTCCACTGTGCACATTCGACGCCACTTTTTAGACCACCCTCGTAGCGCAATCCGCAAGTTGCGATAATTCGTTTTGCCCATCGCAACATTGTTCCGGATCAAGTCGCTGATCACATGATTCGAATGGTTTACATTCGAATCAGTATTTCTATCCAGTTTCTTCTTCAGCAGGTCTATTTTGTTGCTTTTGTGGGCTCGGCGCCAGGCTGCGCCCTGAATCGGCTCACAATCGCTCTAATGTCCTGAAAAGCAGCGCATATTTTTGTATTCTCATGTCAGCAAAATTATAAATTTTTTGTTGAAATATTATACCTGTATTTGTTTTGGTGAAGAATCGGAAAGAATAAAGCGAGCGTTAACGATGCATTAATTGACAGCTGGGCGAGATATCCTGATCTTTAGCACTCGATCCTCCCATCCAAAATCGCATCCCTTCCAGGTCTTTTTTATGTAATCCAAATTCGTTTCTTTGCGTAGGAAGATGATTCTACAAATAAAACACAGCAAAATTTTAAATTGGTCGTTTAAAGACACAGATTTTAGAAAGACCTCATGGTAAACAATCTCGACTTGGCTGGGGCTTTTGGAGGTTGAATTAGAGTCATAGACCAGACAAAACCACCTCGCCCAAGGTTTGGTGTGACGGCGACACAATTACAAATATACTTGAGGGTTTTTTTACAAAAATGGATTCATTCTTATATCTCATGTTGTATAGTAACCTACAAACAAACAAGCACTTATTGGTCCATTAAAGTGTCCAAATTTTGCTTCAATCGGTTTTCCGCAACGTCTCACCAGCCATAATCGCCGCTGTGGTAGTCGTTTACTGACGCAAAGAGTTGGCTAACAATAAGATGACATTGTCTCCCTCTTGCTGCTGCTGCAGTCGATTTTGTGGTGTCCATCGTTGAAAATGCTGCGGCATCCCCAACATGGCTCCGTCTCTTCGTCCTTGAAGATGGGTATCAGTTATGACTTCGACTGATGGAGCAATGTTAAAGCAGCAATCTAAACAGGAGACACAGAGTTCGATATAGTTCGAATAATTTCAGACCCAATGTACTAGATAAAGGGTCAACTGTCATCGTGCATTTCGAGTCCTTCATTTGATCCAAGCATAGTTTCTTCGATGAAAGATTTCGCTGCTAATCTAAAAGTGAGCATTGGGGTTACGCCATACTGTTTTGCATCGTTCAAAAATGAGAAATTGCCTTTAATAATCGGTGTCTGTGAGTCACTGTTGCAAAAAATTTTTCCCACGCACTATCTTCTTCCTCCTCTCCAAACACAAATATTTCGTTGACGGTCAACGAAGTGTTCGATGAGAATAATTGAATGAATAGAGAATGACTTTCACTGGAGCAACTTGTGACATTGAATTTTCGATCGGTCAAAAAAAAGCGATTAATCTGAATTTTACCATGTCACGTGCGACTCGACATCATTCGAGTCGGGAATGCAAACAAATCACTTCGTGCAAAGTATAATACCCATACGAACAGGTTTTCTTTAAGTCAAATAAAAGCGTTCGATCAATACTAGAACGTAATATTGGATAGATAACGGAATTGGATGGAATAAGCAGGAATGGTAGACCGACCGACTGAACGCCAAAGGAATCAAGGACAGGCTGAACCTTTTGCACAAAATTGGGGTCGTTATATAGCCAACAGACCAACAGGCATCATTTTCGATTCCTTACAGCGCGAGAGGTGGTAGCGCTAGTTAACGGGAGGCGCGGTCATCGCTGTACAGTGGACAGCGCGTTTGACCCAATTTACCCCAATAAATATCACCACAAATATACACAATTTTCCACTCTCGTAATAAGTCGCCTGACAATCACACTCATTTTCGCATCGTTCAATTATGCCTCGTTGACAAATTTGGATTTCGTACAAGTCTGTACTAAAATGTAAATGGTAGGCCAAGCTATGTGGTTTTTTTCTCGACGTAATGCTCGACACACCTTCGATAATCAATGGCGGACACAGTTGTCTCGCAATGTTTCCCAAAGCAAATTGGCTTTGGTGGCGGCGGCAGTAAATATGGACAAAGTGGCGGTAATTTCAGCCCACCAAACAAGTTAACTTGAGATACTGGAATTTATTTTAATGTTGTCAGGCGCAGGGCAGTTGCCCTAAATCTGGCGGAAGTTTAAGCTGTCAGGGCATGTTTTCGGGCAGTGACTTCTCCAGGGTAATTTTTAGGGTAATCTCAAATTTTTATAGTATTTTTTTTCACTCGAGATTTTACGGCCTTTTTCCAGCTTCCTCGACAATGCCGTTGCTCCAAAAGGTGTTTTCCATGATAAGAGGCTGGGTGGAGATCTTGACAAATCGTTGGAAGTTATTGACACCTTTGCATACTGATATGGTATTTAAACGCGCCATCATGGCTCTCTTAGAATATACTCCTGTGTTCGAGAAGCAGTATTTTCAAATGGCCTTTATTGCAGTTTTTCTGGATGATGGGTTTTAGGGCGAGCAATCTAAATCTGGGGAATTATTGCGTTGCAGACCTGGCAACAATGACATCTTACGATGTTTTCAGCTTTGTGGGTTCTGACTATCCTAAAATTTCCAAAATACACCTAAAAACATAAGCAACTTTCAGAAATCTTCACCCAGCTTGTTTTCCAATAAAAACACCCTTGCTAGGAAAAAAACGTTGCCAAGTGTTTGGCAATAGGTTTCCCCTTCCATCATTTACATTTCTTTAGAGTTAAGTTTTTAGGATAATCGGCTCGAAGCTTATTCAGAAATCGACACGCATTCTTTTTGGGGGGAAGAGGGGAGGGGGGAAGTGTGGAAAGAGAGGATTCAGCGAAAGAACAATATAAACTCCTAAACATATTCCCATGACTGGGATTTTGTTTTACCCGATTAGCAAATAAACCATTTACGTGGATTCGATAAAAAAGGAGGGGATTTGCAAAAATACATCCCCCAACATCGAGTTTCCCCTTTGTTGGACAGAAGGTGAAGAGTTCAGTAGTTGAGTGAGACCACAAAGGGATAGACATCAACCACCTGACACATGTTACTAAAACATTAGTTTTAATGGAAAGAAGTACAGGTGACCTTGTGCGGCGATAGCCAACGAGGCAGTGATCCTATTTCTTGTCGCATCAGTAATGCGTGAACGGTTTCCTGTCGCGCCGCCGTCATTACTTTCGGTGTGGGACAAACTCTGGAAATGGCTACTAGATTTGCGACCAGGGGTATGCCCAGTGCGACAACTGTACCAGTAGGGGCCTACATTACAAATACATGAGTGAAAACAGACGTCAGGAAACCTTCGTTGCCACCGATTACAAATAGCATGCCCCAAATGCCAGACAAGATTACTCATCACACTTCATGATACCTGACAATGAGCTGTTGCCATTTCGACGCAGATCATCATCACGTTACATAAAAATACAATTACAATTTTCTGCCATTAATATTCTTCTCAAAAAATACGAACTTGACAGTATTCCTTAATGTCGGCTGGGCTAACAAAGATGCGAAATCCTCTTCTGTCCAGGTTTAACGTACAATTTTTCTATCTTTTTTTTCTTAGACAATGCTCGATGTTGAGGTTGAGGCAGCTGTAGCCGTAGTCGCTTCTCAATTTGTTGTTAGCATCCTGCTCTTCCATCCGCTCTTATGAAATGAACAGCGCACAAATCGATCCTGTCAGTAAAGGACACAAAACGAAAAAAAAATACCGAGCAGTATTTTTTAACTCGAGGCATAAAAATGGCCTCTTCTCGCTTCTTTCTTTCTTCGTTCTTTCTTCGTTAGTGTTTTCGCCCATATGCGCCTCGAAGTCCTCATTTAATCCCCAGGTATTTAATTTTTTCGGTCCACAGACCCAATTACTGCGATTAAAACAGAGACCAGTTCATTAACGTTGAAGAGCAAAAAGTATTCCTGCATCGAGGCTCCCTGCGAAGAAAGACGAATAAGTAGAAATTTTCTGAGGGTGAGACTGCTGTTCGCAGTTGAGTCCGCTTTGGGCGGGGAGAGACAAAGAGATTTTGGACAAAGAGCTCGGCCCCCAACTCTCAAATGACCGATTCGCTTCTTCGCCTTATATTCTACGTACTGTACGTTTCGGCTGGGCTAAAAACCGCGATTTGTCCGCTCTGCGTAATAGCTTCGGCCTAATTTTGCTTTTTTCCCTCGATTTAGACAAGTCCTTCTGGGGCTAGGGTCATTTTTGGCACGGGGCATTGTTCGAGGAAAATTGCCGGCGGAGACAAAGGTCAACACATAAAAAGACTAGTAAAAAAGAACATTGGAAAAGGGCTCGTTTATTAACTGTAAGACATGACATAGCGCTGCATACCTACGTTCCTTTTGCCAAATATAATTTTTAGATTGTTTGGAGAAGTCCTGTTCGAGATTATCAAAGTGGTATGTAGAAGAAGGAAATAGATATTTTTTATTTTTTTTTATATGTATTCTTTAGGCTTTTACACGCACAACACGAAGGATAAGTAAGACACGGCGTGAAGGCTCGGAATGCGAATTTATCTTGGACCGCTCCAATGAGAGAGACGCCGAAGTATATAAAAAAATTCCAAGGCGTGGTCACCAATCAACGGACTGTTGTCGGCTTGATCCACTACTTCACCCATTTCAGGCAAGCTGCAATGTTGGATATTCAGCTTCCTTACAAGTTGGTAAACGGTGCTGCATTTTTTAGGCAAACAGGCGACTCAGAGGCATTTCACTCACTCACTTTGCGATACTGTCCCAAACGCATCTATTATGGATTTATTGGGATTACCTGCCGGAAGGTGCTTTGCCATAGCTGACATACGCAGATGGGACGCCAGTGTTCCGAGTAAGGCACACAAAAAGATCAAACAGCTGGGTTGAAGTTGTCCAGAAGGTGGCCAAAGATTACGTATACATGAGCCACATTCTGCAGCTCATTCTACATCTTCGCACGACAGACGTGTCACTGTTCCTACAACGACAAAAACCCGCCACCTCTCTCATACCAAACCACCCTAAACTTATTGCCCCTATTATCGCCGAAACTCAAAAACCCAGACAAGAGGCTCTCCAGGATCCCCGATCACGCTTTGCTTCGATACTCACAGTCGTCGAAAGTGCAAAGCCCGACAATGACGAAATGGATCCTTAACTCGATCAAAAAAAAACTTGAAGAAATACTTGGCAACGTCACTTGGCGACGTCGACGAATCAGATGACTACGAGAGCGACGGAGATTCAGACTCTTGAGCGATGTATGAGCGTCACGATCGTTGTTAGAGAATGGCTAACACAAGCCCCCTCTTTTATGATAGGTTCATCATCCTACCCCCACACTAACCTGATGTAGAAAGCTTGACGCCATTGGTGCGCAGTAAAGAGCAAGGGTCGATCTGAGGCAGTTGAAAAACTTGCAGTTTCAGACAAGGCTTCACCACTTCCACTCCTTCCTAAATTTATGGGCGGAAATGTATGCTTTCGTGGGCGAGAAGCAAACCCCTCTTCCCCCCCAACCAAAGTCTTCAAGCCACCTCGCGCATTCTTCACACCGCAACACTGTCACGAGAAGTCACAAATAATCACCGACTGCAGTTCTTCAATACGCCCATAGATCACGCGGGACGATTTCTCTTTCTTTCGCCATCATGATTTCGCGTAACGCCTAAAGACAGTGAATTTTTCATAAAGTGTGAGGACTTCTTCTACAAACTTTTTGCCAATTTCAATGAATTTTCCCACCCGTTTGTCTTAGCACCCTGGCTCAATATGCGACCCTCATAAGTATCTTCTTACCGAGTAGTCCCGACTCATTTCTGTCTATAAGGCCCCAGTTTTAGTTGAAGATTGAGATGCGTTTTCAAAGTCTAGGAGTCTGCTGATTCCGTTTTCCCAACAGAGCTTATCCAGCCAAGAACACGTTTTTCGTAAGCACTAATAAAAGAGGAAACTACGCCCATACCTCCACCACCTCACTGTCGTTACGGACTCGCCCTTTTCTTCGTCTTTTTCGCGTAGCCGCATTCATTCTTTTCGCCACCCATAGCCGCATTCATTTTCGTTCGTCACGCATAGCCCATTCATTTGCTCGCCAGTAGGTCTAAAAAGATTTGCCCCATCCCATAAAACGGGCAAGGCATAGAAACCGTACGCACTCGCGGAGCAGCAGCTCGCGGCCGACTCGACGGGTGGGCAAGCTGTCTAGCCTGGCCCGCCTCACCCTACTCGCTCGCCATCTTATCTCGCAGTTTCATCGCTCGAGCAGCTGCTCTACTCGCCGCCCGCCGCTGGTTGCCATGAATCATAGATGCCTAATCAACCCTTGAAGAAGACAACCATTGATAACGATGAGAACAGTAGGAAATAGAAAATTGCCCAACTCACTTATTCCTGGACCAATTTCAGCGGGGAAAAAAGTTTTCCAGGGTAAACCGGACACGAAGAATCCAAAAATTACATAGAAATTCACCTCGAACCAGTATTTATCGAAATATTACCAACATTTCTTTTATTTTGTCGCTAATTTCGCTTTTTTCCAACGAGCGGCCGCGTGGGGGGTTCTCATTTGACCACTATTGTGGTTTTCCATGCGATGGTCACGTGACCATCGCATGGAAGTGGTCAAGGTAAAGTGCCCAAATCCAGAACACCTAACACCCTAGTCCTCTTATTGCCAAAAAATTAACAAGAGAGCGATGTTTTTCGATTTTGTTCGACTTGGCAGAATTTCCCGCGACAAAAACTGCTCTAAACTTTGGAAGCACAGCTGCACGCTCGGCAAAGGTATTTTCAAAAACTGCGCACTGTTGTGCTTTAGGCTTACTTCGGTCCTTATTTGGAACAACCTTACGATTAGGTTTGGGGTTTTAGTCGATCTTAGAAAAATGGATACTAGCGTAGTTCTTGTTTTATTTTCGCCAAGACTGAAGCAACACCGTTTCTGTCTTCTTTTTTGGCCAACGATTTTACGCGACAAGAAGTTTTTCAGAAATAGTTGGAGATACATTATTACGCGTTTCAAAATCGACGGTCAGCAAAGTTGTTCGAGATGTTTTGTTAGCCTTGGCGAGGAAGCTGGACGACTATGTCTATTTTCCAACCAATGGTCCGGCATTACAAAAACTTATGACTGGGTTTAAGGATGTGGGTCAAATGTCTAGAATTGTTGGTGCAATCGATGGTATACATGTCAGGATCCAGTCGCCTGGTGGTGATCAAAAATCTGTCTTTCAATCGAAAGAGCTTTCGTAGCAGTAATGTGCAAGGCATCTGCGATTCTGAAAGACGATTCCTGAATAAAGAGGCGGATTGGCCTGGAAGTTTTCACGATTTGAGAATATCGTGTGTAGTCAAGACAGACAGGCTGGTAAAGTTCTCCGTTTACATTATGTGCAGCAAAATTTTTCTGCAATTTGAAATGGATTTCCTGTTATATGAAGCGCTCTTTATTTGCTCCAGTCGAAAGCGAAAAATAAGAGGAAATATGCCGCACTGCCTCACTGGAGCTGCCCCACTGCCAGTTAGTATTACTATTTCATTTACTGTATGTGCCTATTCGATGCTGATGGGCAATGAGAAGTTAGAGGGCTGTACTGTACGGTCAGCGTTTTTTGCTTTTGTTGGAAAAAAGTAAAAGCGATGGTGCCGAAGTGGCGGTGTGCTAGTTATCTAGATTGAGCCGACGGTAGGATTTCAGCTATTACACTATAGCTCCTTCCCAGCTTTATTACACACGTACTACACCTCCCATGGCTCAGTAAGCAATGACCCCTATGCATGGTTATAATATTGATCAGAGGCGTAAATATTATGGCTTAGGTCAGAAGGAAAACAAACTCTTGGCTAACATGTGCATGAGCTATCGTGAAATATGGATGCGATTCATAAGTAAGATACACGCCGTAACACGCCGTTTGTCTCAATACGACTAATTCATCGAACGGCAGTTGACACGGGATGGCACAGTTTTCGTGTAGCTACTGCGATGTTGCTCGACGATGGTTTGGAAAGCGAGCCAGGACGTCTTGGTTGAACACTAGAAGCTGGTTCGGCCGTGAAATCACAAACAGATTTTCTTGTAGTCCCGCACCCTGTTCCAAATTTTCTGGCGCAGGGGGTTGTTGAGCAGACGTTTGATAAGTTCCTTCACGTGTTTTTCGCTGAGGTGCAAAGTTTCTTGTACGTCACGACGTGCTTTCTTGGCGATCCGTTTAAACTGCTTAGATTCAGTCTCTCTACGTTCAGCCGTGGTGGATTCACAGAAGTCATATGACCTTACTTCAATGCAATGTTTTCTGTTCACTGCACTTCTTGCAGTTTTCACAACTCGAATCTCTGATTTCTATACCTCACAAATCTACTGTACTCTCCTTTTTTCTCCCTTGTGGTTTTAGCTCTGCCCTTTTGGCCTGTGTCTCTCACAAATTTACTGCACTCTTCTTTTTTTTCTTTCTTTTGGTCTTGGCTTTGCCCTTTTGGCCTGTGCCTCTCAATTTTTCATTTTTTTCCCTTTTTATTTTTTGCCTGGCTCCTTTTTGGCCTGTATCTTAGTACTACCTGCACTTTTCTTTTTGCGTTTTCGCGCTATCTTTTTTTTCTCCTCTTTTCCCAGCGGCTCGCTCAGTCTTAATTTCTGCGTAGTCGCGACGGCTGGGCAGGAAGCAGCCCAACGACTTTCATATTCCAACGACAACGACCTTACCACCTTATTCCCACGGAGATGTGCTTTGTAAAATGAATAAGATCAGAATAATGCATGAAGGCAGCAGGGTTCCGCCAGCTCCTGCCAGGCTCGCCAAGTGTAATAATAGGACTCAGGAGGACCGCCGTTCGGATCAGAGCTTCACTCAAACACTACCCCAATGCTCAAAAGCTCGCGCCAATAAGCACACCAGACTGGCATGCTATTCTAGCTTAGTCCAAACAACGATCTTCTCACGCCATCCTGATCTTTCCTACCCAAGGCAAAATCCAATTATAACCTTTCATCTAATACCGTGTACTACACTACTCTCGTAGATTTTAAAAATTAAGCTGGTATTTTTCA
>JASANH010001410.1:0-18606 GCA_030248295.1 Mesodorylaimus sp. YZB2_4 | reverse complement strand
TCACGGGACCGTTTCCACAGCCATCGCCTATATCTGGGGCGGAGGTTGGCTGCGGCCGTGCCTGCCTGGGTAGGCACGGCCGCAGCCACCACAGGACGACTTCCCAATCTTGTTCAGTCTTCCTTTTGGACTAACATTGGGCTGACGCGCTGGAATAAACTGCATCATTCTTGCCAGAGAAAGCAGAAGATATTGGCTTAGTCATCGTTCGAGGAGACGACAGTGCAAAGGCTGACAACAGTAGCGTTTACTGTGCAGGTCACTAGAGAGTGGAGAAATGGCACGAATGAAAATATTGTGTGGCTGCGGCACTGTGGAGACTTCCCTGAATCAGTCTGACACAGACAAAATTTTCTTTCAGCATAAGGCTGAGGAAACAAAGATGACAGTAAGAGAGAAAATCTCGACGATAAGGGAAGAAAGAACTGAAAAAAATTTTGGAGACTTCTAATCAGGATATGCACATGCATCAGACAAGTACAGCATCGTCTGCAACCAGTCTTCGAATAAACTGGCATGTGATATGTGGAATCTTATTTCTGACGTGAGCCCCGGCGTGGGTCTCAGTGAGAAGAAAGAACGTCTCCTTTTCTTGAAATTCTTGAATTTTCACGAGCTTCCTTTTGCCTGCCCTTGACTGGGTCGGATTACTGAGTGGATTACTTCAGTAAGCTTTTCGAACTGGAGAGCCAAGCTTGAGTAGAGTTGTTTTGTTCAAAAAGGAAAAGCCAAGGGCTTTTCTTCCATTACTTCTCACTCACACACGTGAGATCGTCAGAAAACTGGGTTCTTATAGGGTTTCTTATCAGTCCTCATAGGTGATGCCGAGAATGGTCAACGTGGGCAAGCACTGTCTACATGGTAATTCTTCTTCATATTACCATAACACAGGGTGGACCATCTTGCTTCACTAATCCTGCTGATGCTTTACCTCACACACATGACATGGCTGAAAGTCGAACAAATTTTTTCAACATTGACGACTTATTTCCGCTTGCTCAATATTCAATGAAGCGTCAGTTCTGTCTTGGTCCGTTTTGGCACATGGTTTTGGTGCTTATCTAAATGTTTTTATTGGCACAGGAAAAAGTAAAACTCTGTCTTCTCAAAAAGATTCAGTGAAACTGAAACAAGACCCGCCTTATTTTAACATACAGTTACCATAAAACTGTAACTGAAATCTTTCACAAAACTATGAGAAAATGGCTCAGCATGTCTCGAAACGACATCAGAACGTAAACTCTTGGTCTTGGCTCATGGATTTAAATAATGCATGCGCGAAATGTCAAAATTTTTTGACTAATAGCAAGATTTTTGACTTTGAGCTTGACATTGACAGGGGCCCCAAAAAATTTTTGACATTAATATTGACTTTGACGAAATTTTGAAAACATACGAGGAGTTTTGTTGTTGGTTTGTTGTTTTTTTTGTGGGTGTGTGTTGTGTTGGTTGAGGGGTGGGTTTGGGGTGGTGGGTTGGTGGTGAGGAGGGGGGGTTGGGGTTTGGTTGTTTTGAGGGGGGGGGGGGGTTTGTGGTTTGGGGAGGGGGGTGGGGGGGTTGATTGGATTGTTTTGGGTTTGGGTGTGTTTTTGGTTATTGGAGGTGATGTGTGTGATGTGTGATGAGGAGTGGTTTTTGAGTGGTTTGTAGGTGGTGTTTTTTGGGGTGATTAGTGATGGTGGTTGTGTGGTGGGTTTTGGGTTGTATTGTTTGGGTTGTTGTTGAGAGTGTGGAGGTTTTTGTTGTAGGGTTGGGGTGTTTGGAGGGTTGTTTTGGTTGGTGAGGTTTGGTTGTTGGATTTTGGGTGTTTGGGTGGGTGTGTTGTGATGGAGTGTGGGGGGTGGGTTGGAGGGATATTTGAGTTGGAGTTTGTTTGGGTTGGGATTAGGATATGGGTTGTTTGTTTTGTGTGTTGAGTGGGAGAGGAGATTTGAGATGGGGGGGTGTGTGTGGAGTTTGGTGATATTATCTTTTGATGAGTATTGGGGATTGGTAGATTGTTTGGGGATGGTGTGTTGTGTGGTGTTTGAGTATGGGAGGGGTAGAGATGTGATGATTTGTTGAGTTGGTTGTGGAGGTTTTGGGATGTTTGTGGGGGGTGGGTGGTAGTTTTGTGATACTTTTGTCTGTGGGGGGTTGGGTGCTTGGAGTGGTGGTTGTAGGTTGTGAGGTTTGTTGGTTGATAGTGAGAGCTTTCTGTGGATCTGGTGTGCTGTCTGAGTATACTAGCTGGTGAGGTGATGATGGTCTAGATGCTGCTGGAGTTTGTCGATGGGAGTAAGACTGTGTGAGATTTTAGAGATGAGAGATGTTGGTCTATATCTCAGAATGGAAATATTCTGGAGTTTGACTTTTAGTATGGAGGAGAGAGGAGACTTTGAGAGTTCTATGCTTGAGTCTGGCTGGCGCTGACTGCCTCGGTTTGCTGGGGTGGTGTAGGGATGGCTCCCCTCGAGGGAGAGGGTTCTCATTTAGAGCTGTCTTTCTGCTTTGTCCTCTCGAGCTGCTAGAATGACTAGGGTCAGAGTGGTACTATACTTTGACTGTAGTAGAGGATGATGTAAGAGTAGTGTTGATTGAGTATGTGAGTGAATCTTGTAAATCGTATGTTTTAAATTTCAGTTCAGTAATATTTTGTAAATTTTTTGGGGCTGTCAATGTAGGTCAGTAAATCTTGCTGTTAGTAATTTTGACATTTCGGATGATTATTTAATCATGAGGAGAGTTTCGTTCTGATGTCGTTTCGAGATGCTGGAGAAGTGAGGAGTTGACTCAGGGAAGGTATTTGGTTTGTCTGCGGATTTGTCTGTGGGTGATTGTGGGGCTGGAATCGTCGTGTCTTGTGCTTCGTAAGGATTCTCTGGTGTTGAAGAGTCTTTACTGGCCTCAAGTGGACTGTTGTCAGCGTAGGATCTTCCAGAGAGTGCATTCGACTGAGAGGCTAGTGTTTATTGCTCAGAGCAGTTGAGGATCGAAGATGGGGCGCGCAGTAGGAAGGGGGTCTCCTGTGATATTCTGAGGATAAGCTTTCTACAAGGCTTGGGCTTTGCAGACTTGGCACTCGCTTTGAGTTCAAGGAGCCGAGCAGCGCGAGCGAAGAAGTATGGGGAAAGTATGGCCCAGGGGTCGGCAGAAGCTTAGTTTCGTCAAGGAGCGTTTTGTAGCGAGAGGGCACTCAATATATTGCATCTACATCTGGTGCTTTGATGTCACTGAGCTATTGGCTGGCATACACCCTTGACGACTTTTGGATGTTCACCTCCGCGTTTACAATCTTATTTTGCGCCAAGGTGGCAAGTGGGAAGGCTATATTGAATAGATTATATCGATCTAATAGCTGGTTCCACCGGAGCACTCCCGCCATCGTAGTATCTCTTCTCCCGATTCTTTTCTAAATGGCAGCTTTAAATCAAGTTGAACTTTCATATGCGCTGGATTTGCGCCAAGGTTGCCAGAGATTGAATCTTGTCACTGTATGCTCAACAGACCGCGCGGACGGCTTCTAGTTGCACAGAGCAGTTGGGCCCTTGGGAGGCGCGCAACACGCTGGAGATTTATTCGAATCGGGGTCTTAGTGATCGATACTCTGCAGGAAGGCTTTCTACCAAGCTTGGGCTATTGAGAGTTGGACGCTCGCTTGTAATCCCCGAATCGCTGGTACGAGAGCGAAGAAGACTCGCAACTCTCAACATACACACGCGCATAACAATAGTTTTCGATGGGACGCCAAGAAGCGTGCGTGCGATGCGTCGATGTGCGAGTAATTGCTGAGCATCACTGTTTATTATCAGCCGCAAAAAGATTGTGTCGCACGCTTTGTTGACAATCGCACTCAATATACCGGTCTTTCGCTCATGCGATTGCAATACACACATGCACGCTTTGCCAGTATGAACCGAAGGAACGACGACCGCAGAGACTTTGAGAGTATACTAATCGCTAATCGAAGTCTGGCTGGCGCTGACTTCGCCCCCTCGGTTCTGCCAATGGGGTGGACCACATGCAGGGATGGCTCCCCCTCAAGGGAGAGCGGTATCTCATTTAGAAGCTGTCTTATACTGCCTTGCTCTCTCACCGAGCCACTGCTAAGCCACCATGAACTCCAGGCGCCTCAAGCGGCAATGGTCACAAACTATACTTTGACTGTAGTCAGAAGGATGATGTAGAAGAGTAGTGTTGCATTGACGTCAATGTCGAAGTGAATCTTGTCAAAATCGTATGTTTTCAAAATTTCGTCAAAGTCAATATTATATTCAAAATTTTTTGGGGCCCTGTCAATGTCAGGCTCAAAGTCAAAATCTTGCTGTTAGTCAAAAAATTTTGACATTTCAGCCACGTATTATTTAAAATCCATGAGCCAGACAGAGTTTCGTTCTGATGTCGTTTCAGACATGAGCATTTTCTCATAGTTTTGTGAAAGATTTCAGTTACAGTTTTATGGTAACTGTATGTAAAATAAGGCGGGTTTTGTTTCGTTTTATTGAATCTTGAGAAGACAGAGTTTTACTTTTTCCTGTGCAATAAGAAAACGTTTTAGATAAGCACGAAAACCATGTGCCAAAACGGACCAGACAGACTGACGCTTCATTGAATATTGAGCAAGCGGAAATAAGTCGTCGATGTTGAAAAAATTTGTTCACTTTCAGCCATGTCATGTGTGTGAGGTAAAGCATCAGCAGGATTAGTGAAGCAGATGGTCCCTGTGTTATAATGAAGAATTACCATGTAGACAGTGTTTGCCCACGTTGACATTCTCGGCATCACTATGAGGACTGATAAGAAACTATAAGACCAGTTTTCTGACGATCTCACGTGTGTGAGTGAGAAGAATGAAGAAAGAGCTTGGCTTTCCTTTTTGACAAAAGAACTCTACTCAAGCTTGGCTCTCCAGTTCGAAAGCTTATGAAGTAATCCACTCAGTAATCCGCCCAGTCAAGGGCAGGCAAAAGGAAGCTCGTGAAATTCAAGAATTTCAAGAAAAGGAGACGTTCTTTCTTCTCACTGAGACCCGAGCAAGCATCAGAAATAAGATTCCCATATCACATGCCAGTTTATTCGAAGACTGGTTGCAGACGATGCTGTCTTGTCTGATGCATGTGCATATCCTGATTAGAAGTCAAATTTTCTTCAGTTCTTTCTTCCCTTATCGTCAGATTTTCTTTCTTCTGTCATCTTTGTTTCCTCAGTCTTATGCTGAAAGAAAATTTTGTCTGTGTCAGACTGATTCAGGGAAGTCTCACAGCGCCGCAGCCCCAATATTTCATTGCATACGTCTTCCCTCTAGTGACTGCCAGTAAACGCTACTATTGTCAGCCTTTGCACTGTCGTCTCCTCGACGATGACTAAGCAATATCTTCTGCTTTCTCTGGCAAGAATGATGCGATGGATCAGAGTGTCCTAGCGTATTTACGCCTCATATATATGCAGATCCCATGCCTCATGTCGGGATCGGGATGACTTCAAGCGAGTGGTCCAAGGTCTGCAATAGCCCAAGCCTTGTAGAAAGGCTTATTCCTGCAGAATATCGATCAGTGAGCCCCGCTTCCTCTCTGTGCCGCCCTCCCAATGGTGCCTGCACTGCTCTGAGCGATGAGATCCTAGCCTGGCTGCAGGTCGACTGCCTCGGTCCTAGATGCCTCGCTGCGACGTTCCCCTGTCGATGGCGCAGTAAAGACTGCTGTCCCCAGAGATCCTTTCGAAGCACACAATGCCGACGATGTCTCAGCCGTCTATTCTCCCCCAGACAATCCGCAGACACAATCCTTCCCTGGAGTCCTCCTGCCTTTTCCGCATGTCTCGAAGCGCTCAGACGTACTCTTGGTCTTGGCTCTGGTTTGTGTGCTCCATGTCGATTTTTTGCTACGCGATTTTTGCTTTGAGCCTGACTTGACGGGGCCCCAAAAAATTTTTGGACAATAATGTATTTGCGAAATTTTGAAAACATCGATTTCTGACAGGATTTTGACTTCGACATTGACGTCAATTGCAACACTACTGCTTTTACATCATCCTTCTGACTACAGGGTCAAAGTATAGTGTTGTGACAATTGCCGCTTGAGGGCGCCTGGAGTTCATGGGGTGGCTTAGGCAGTTGGCTCGGTGAGGAGGAGCAAGGGCAGTATAAGGACCGGCTTCTGGATGAGATTACCGCTCTCCCTTCGGGGGGGGGGGGGGGAGCCAACCCAACATGTGGTCCACCCATTGGCAGAACCGAGGGGCGAGTCAGGCGCCAGCCAGGGACTTCGATTAGCGATTAGTATACTCTCAAAGGGTCTCTGCGGTCGTCGTTTTCTTCGGTTCATACTGGAAAAGTGCAGGAGTTGACTCCAGGGAAGGTATTTGGTTTGTCTGCGGATTTGTCTGTGGGTGAGATATAGGACGGCTGAGACCATCGTCGGTGCATTGTTGTGCTTCGTAAAGGATTCCTCTGGTGTTGACAGCAGTCTTTACTGCGCCATCGACAGTGGAACTGTTCGTCAGCGTAGGCATCTTAGGACCGAGTGCATTCGACCTGCAGCCAGGCTAGTGTAATATTGCTCAGAGCAGTTGCAGGCACCATTGGGAGGTGCGGCACACAGTAGGAAGCGGGGTCTCACTGATCGATATTCTGCAGGAATAAGCCTTTCTACAAGGCTTGGGCTATTGCAGACCTTGGACCACTCGCTTGTAAGTTCAGCCCGAACCCGCCGGCACGAGAGCGAAGAAGTATGCACAGAAACGGTATGCCACCCACCGGGGTCGCCGCACGAAAGCTTAGTTTCGTCCAAAGGAGCTGTTTTGTCCACGAGAGGCGCAACCCAATCATAATTGCATCTACATCTGGTGCTTTGATTCCGCCTGCCCATAACGGCTGGCATAACACCACTTGACGAACTTTTGGATGTTTACCATCCCACGTATTAACAATCTTATTTTGCGCAAGGTGCCCGCAGGTGGGACCAGGCTCATCATCGAATAGATTAATATCAATCCTAATAGCTGGTTCCACACGAGCACCTTGCCCGCCATCGACAAGTATCTCCTTCTCCCGATTCTTTTCTAACATGGCAACTTTAAAATCAAAGTTGCAACCTTGCATATGCGCTGGATTATGCGCCAAGGTTGCCCAGAATTGAATCTTGTCAAATCAACAATGCCCTACGGAACCGCGGCCGCGCCCGGACGAGCTCCAGTTGCACAGAGCAGTTGGGCACCCTTGGGAGGCGCGCAAACACGCCTGAGGGGTTTGTTGAGGAATCGGGGTCTTAGTGATCCATACTCTGCAGGAAGGCCTTTCTACCAAGCTTGGGCTATTGAAGACATTGGACCGCTCGCTTGTAAGATCACCCCGAACCCGCTGGTACGAGAGCGAAGAAGACCTCGCACACTCTCAAACATACAACAAAGCGCATAACAATAGTTTCCGATGGGACGCCAAAGAAGCGTACATGCGATGCGTCGATGTGCGAGTCAATTGCTACCGCCATCACTGTTTATTATCAGCCCGCAAAAAAGCATTGTGTCGCACGCTCTGTTGACAAATCGCACTCAAATTTACTTTCGCTCATGCGATTGCACAGTACACACATAAACGCTTTGCCAACCGGTTTTGAGAGTATTTTTTTGGGTGTGTGGTTTTGTGGTTGGGATGGCTTGGGGAGAGGGTTTATTTAGGTTTTATATTTGCTCTCTGGAGTCTACAATACTGGCGCCCTACGGCAATGGTCCAACACTATCTTTACCTTAGTCAATTAAAATTTTATTCACTGTATTTACAATAATTATTGTCCATAGGTGCATATTTTAGGGGAGGGATATCATCAGAGTTAGGAAATTAGTGTCGGGGCAGACCTGTTCTACGACAACAGAATCTCTTAAACACAATGGATTGTGAGGTCGCATATGTGCCGTGAAAAACAATACTGGCCATCTCTGCCATCTCTGATGACACGCTGCCATTTTTTTTTTTTTAAATTCCAAATTGCAAGAAAGAGATTTTTGGAGGGGTTGATGGATTTATTTTTTGAATGTTGAGATTTTTTTGATTTTTTTTGTTATTTTTGTTTTTTTTTTTGGTATTTTTTTTTTTTTTTGTTTTTTTTTGGTTTTGTTTTGTTTGGATTGTTTTTTGTTTTTTTGTTGGCTGGCGCTGTGGGTGTGTTGGTTTTTGTGTGGGGATGGTGGGTTGGGAGGTGGTTTGGTTTTCCTCTGTGTTGCGCCGTCTTGTGTGGCTGTGTTGTGGTTGTTGGTGGCCGGCGTGGGGTCTTGGCTGTTTGTTCGAGCTCTTTTGCCTGCCCTTGTTGGTGATTGTTTTCTGGAGAGCCGTTTGGTGCCTTTTGTTGGGAAAGCGAGGCTCTTCTTCTTCTTCTCCTCGGTGGATCTCAGAATCTGGGCTCTTTTTTAAATCTGTCCTATCTTAATTTGTGCATGCCAAGGGCAAGTATCTCATGGTAATTTCTTCTTCATATTACCATAACACAGGGTGAGCATCTTGTTTCACTAATCCTGCTGATGCTTTACCTCACACACATGACATGGCTGAAAATCAACAATTTTTCCGAAGAATAAAGTCCATCTCGGCTGCTGCAATATTCGAGCGTTCAATCTTTATGTCTTTTGGGAAATGATCTTATTATGTTTTTATTGGGAGTTTGTTTTTGTTTGGTTTTTTTTTTTTTTTTTTGTTTGGTTGGGTTGGTGTTTTGTTTGTTGTTTTTTGGTTGTTTTTTTTTGTGGTTTTTGTTTGGTGTGGGGTTTTTGTTTGTTTGGTTTTGTTTTGGTTTGTTGTTTTTGTCCTTGCTTTTGTTTTTCGAGGTTTTGTTTTTGTTGGCTTGAGGCGTGATTTGGTGCTTGGTTGTGGTGAGAGGAAGGGTTGAGTTTGGTCGTTCGAGGGGGGAGTTTTGTCGGAATTGAGGGGCGATCGTGATTGGATTGTTTTGGGCGTTTTTTTGTTGGGTTGTTGCGTTTTTTTGTTTGCTGGTGATGGGGTTTTTTGATCGATTTTGCGTGCGATCTCGGGCTGAGATGTGATGCTGGTGCTGAGTCGCGCGCGCGTCTTTGCGTTGATTTTTTCTTTTTTTTTGAGTTCGAGTTCGTGGTAGGGATTGGGGTGATTTCGAGTGATTTTGCGACTTGCTGAGCTTTGGTTTTGAGTTTGATAGCTTCGCGTCTTTTTCTGGAGGCTCGGGGCGCTCGCGAAATTTTGTTGGATTATTCTGGGCTTCCCGCATAGCGTTAGAGTTGCTAAAGTGAGAAACTTTTCTCAGTCGGTACATTGACCGTTTCCACAGCCATCGCCTATATCTGGGGCGGAGGTTGGCTGCGGCCGTGCCTGCCTGGGTAGGCACGGCCGCAGCCACCACAGGACGACTTCCCAATCTTGTTCAGTCTTCCTTTTGGACTAACATTGGGCTGACGCGCTGGAATAAACTGTACTTTTTGAAACACTGAAACTTTAACTGGCCAAAGAAGATCATGTACACATGATTTTATTTGGTTGTGCCAAGTAGAGTGTTTTGAATACTAGATTCTGCTAAATATTTTTGCCAGGTTGGTCAGGCATGCAGTGAGCATAATCGCGCGTCCAAGGAGGTATTCAGGGAGCGATCATTATATCTCTGTTTTGTGCCTTGTTCGGGGTTCCTTTTTTGGGGGTTTTTTTTTTTGCTGGCTTTAGTTTTCTTCGCCAGCCCGTGGGTAAAATTTTTGGGGGGTGGCGGCTAGGGATAGCTTGGAATCCCGATCCCGACATTGAGGCATTGGGATTCTGCATATATATGTAGGCGTAAGCACGCTAGGTACACTCTGATCCATCGCATCATTCTTGCCAGAGAAAGCAGAAGATATTGGCTTAGTCATCGTTCGAGGAGACGACAGTGCAAAGGCTGACAACAGTAGCGTTTACTGTGCAGGTCACTAGAGTGGAGAAATGGCACGAATGAAATATTGTGTGGCTGCGGCACTGTGAGACTTCCCTGAATCAGTCTGACACAGACAAAATTTTCTTTCAGCATAAGGCTGAGGAAACAAAGATGACAGTAAGGAGAGAAAATCTGACGATAAGGGAAGAAAGAACTGAAAAAAATTTTGGAGACTTCTAATCAGGATATGCACATGCATCAGACAAGTACAGCATCGTCTGCAACCAGTCTTCGAATAAACTGGCATGTGATATGTGGAATCTTATTTCTGACGTGAGCCCCGGCGTGGGTCTCAGTGAGAAGAAAGAACGTCTCCTTTTCTTGAAATTCTTGAATTTTCACGAGCTTCCTTTTGCCTGCCCTTGACTGGGTCGGATTACTGAGTGGATTACTTCATAAGCTTTCGAGCTGGAGAGCCAAGCTTGAGTAGAGTTGTTTTGTTCAAAAAGAAAAGCCAAGGGCTTTTCTTCCATTCTTCTCACTCACACACGTGAGATCGTCAGAAAACTGGGTTCTTATAGGGTTTCTTATCAGTCCTCATAGGTGATGCCGAGAATGGTCAACGTGGGCAAGCACTGTCTACATGGTAATTCTTCTTCATATTACCATAACACAGGGTGGACCATCTTGCTTCACTAATCCTGCTGATGCTTTACCTCACACACATGACATGGCTGAAAGTCGAACAAATTTTTTCAACATTGACGACTTATTTCCGCTTGCTCAATATTCAATGAAGCGTCAGTTCTGTCTTGGTCCGTTTTGGCACATGGTTTTGGTGCTTATCTAAATGTTTTTATTGGCACAGGAAAAAGTAAAACTCTGTCTTCTCAAAAAGATTCAGTGAAACTGAAACAAGACCCGCCTTATTTTAACATACAGTTACCATAAAACTGTAACTGAAATCTTTCACAAAACTATGAGAAAATGGCTCAGCATGTCTCGAAACGACATCAGAACGTAAACTCTTGGTCTTGGCTCATGGATTTAAATAATGCATGCGCGAAATGTCAAAATTTTTTGACTAATAGCAAGATTTTTGACTTTGAGCTTGACATTGACAGGGGCCCCAAAAAATTTTTGACATTAATATTGACTTTGACGAAATTTTGAAAACATACGATTTTGACAGGATTTTGACTTCGACATTGACGTCAATTGCAACACTACTGCTTTTACATCATCCTTCTGACTACAGGGTCAAAGTATAGTGTTGTGACAATTGCCGCTTGAGGGCGCCTGGAGTTCATGGGGTGGCTTAGGCAGTTGGCTCGGTGAGGAGGAGCAAGGGCAGTATAAGGACCGGCTTCTGGATGAGATTACCGCTCTCCCTTCGGGGGGGGGGGGGGGAGCCATCCCTACATGTGGTCCACCCATTGGCAGAACCGAGGGGCGAGTCAGGCGCCAGCCAGGGACTTCGATTAGCGATTAGTATACTCTCAAAGGGTCTCTGCGGTCGTCGTTTTCTTCGGTTCATACTGGAAAAGTGCAGGAGTTGACTCCAGGGAAGGTATTTGGTTTGTCTGCGGATTTGTCTGTGGGTGAGATATAGGACGGCTGAGACATCGTCGTGCATTGTTGTGCTTCGTAAAGGATCCTCTGGTGTTGACAGCAGTCTTTACTGCGCCATCGACAGTGGAACTGTTCGTCAGCGTAGGCATCTTAGGACCGAGTGCATTCGACCTGCAGCCAGGCTAGTGTAATATTGCTCAGAGCAGTTGCAGGCACCATTGGGAGGTGCGGCACACAGTAGGAAGCGGGGTCTCACTGATCGATATTCTGCAGGAATAAGCCTTTCTACAAGGCTTGGGCTATTGCAGACCTTGGACCACTCGCTTGTAAGTTCAGCCCGAACCCGCCGGCACGAGAGCGAAGAAGTATGCACAGAAACGGTATGCCACCCACCGGGGTCGCCGCACGAAAGCTTAGTTTCGTCCAAAGGAGCTGTTTTGTCCACGAGAGGCGCAACCCAATCATAATTGCATCTACATCTGGTGCTTTGATTCCGCCTGCCCATAACGGCTGGCATAACACCACTTGACGAACTTTTGGATGTTTACCATCCCACGTATTAACAATCTTATTTTGCGCAAGGTGCCCGCAGGTGGGACCAGGCTCATCATCGAATAGATTAATATCAATCCTAATAGCTGGTTCCACACGAGCACCTTGCCCGCCATCGACAAGTATCTCCTTCTCCCGATTCTTTTCTAACATGGCAACTTTAAAATCAAAGTTGCAACCTTGCATATGCGCTGGATTATGCGCCAAGGTTGCCCAGAATTCGAATCTTGTCAAATCAACAATGCCCTACGGAACCGCGGCCGCGCCCGGACGAGCTCCAGTTGCACAGAGCAGTTGGGCACCCTTGGGAGGCGCGCAAACACGCCTGAGGGGTTTGTTGAGGAATCGGGGTCTTAGTGATCCATACTCTGCAGGAAGGCCTTTCTACCAAGCTTGGGCTATTGAAGACATTGGACCGCTCGTTTGTAAGATCACCCCGAACCCGCTGGTACGAGAGCGAAGAAGACCTCGCACACTCTCAAACATACAACAAAGCGCATAACAATAGTTTCCGATGGGACGCCAAAGAAGCGTACATGCGATGCGTCGATGTGCGAGTCAATTGCTACCGCCATCACTGTTTATTATCAGCCCGCAAAAAAGCATTGTGTCGCACGCTCTGTTGACAAATCGCACTCAAATATACTTTCGCTCATGCGATTGCACAGTACACACATGAACGATTTGCCAACCATTCACTGTATTTACAATAATTATTGTCCATAGGTGCATATTTTAGGGGAGGAATATCATCAGAGTTAGGAAATTAGTGTCGGGGCAGACCTGTTCTACGACAACAGAATCTCTTAAACACAATGGATTGTGAGGTCGCATATGTGCCGTGAGAAACAATACTGGCCATCTCTGCCATCTCTGATGACACGCTGCCATTAAATTCCAAATTGCAAGAAAGAGAAGAGTCTGGGCCCTTTTTTAAATCTGTCCTATCTTAATTTGCGCATGCTTTCCGAAGAATAAAGTCCATCTCGGCTGCTGCAATATTCGAGCATTCAATCTTTATGTCTTTTGGGAAATGATCTTCCCGATAGCGTTAGAGTTGCCTTTCTCAGTCTGTACATTTCGAGGCATAATCGTAAAAGGAACCGAAAGAACATACGCCGCCATCTAACAGCCAGTTCACAAGCCGCGGGTGTACTGCACCTTTATCTGATCCAGCTGCAGTTGAATTTTCAATTATTGCCGTTTGAAAACGCCCGAAGTGTTATTCATCTTTTCCATTTATGGTAAGTTCGACAATCGTCCAGTTCACCTATAACGTCCTGGCTTACAAATAAGGTTATCAGGATCCGCCTCCGCCAACTTGCGGAAAGGAAGTCTAACAAGGCAACGTCGCTAGTCAAACTTTACACAATCAAAAAATTGCGATCGGTTCCTGGGTGCAAAAGAAAGCTCAGTGCAAAATAGAGGTGTTGTCACCTAGTAAGCAGTGGTCAGTTCTAAGTCTAGTGAAATTTTTTTTAATTCTCCTGATTTTTTCGGGTTGTTTAAAGAAAAACCCCAGAACCAGAGCGCTGGAAGCTTGAATTCAAAGTCTGTATCTTGGTTAAAGGGCGGCGTCATGAATACATCTTCGCCAAGTCAGTCAGCTCTAAACAGCAAAAACTATGGATTAACATCTAACTTCAGGCAGTATCTTCCTAGCAAACTCTCCAAAAAAGCGCATCAAAAAAGGACGCATCGGCAAAAGGACGCAAAAATGCAAAAGAGGGTAATAACGGAGCAAAGGAGCATAGGATAATACACGGCTTCCTAAGCGCACCTTTCATGGACTGGTGACCATAACATACGTATCTCATTCCGGCTGGTCAGTGGCGACTCTCGAATTCGAAGAAGTCAGGAAGGCCATGATCAGCTTTGGCATAACGGATATATCTCTCGAAAGGGACGCGTTCTATTGGAAAAAAAATCGAGGAAATGTAATTTTTACAAGCAAAGCTAAGGCTGCTGTCTGGCCCGAATGCAAACAGCTGGAGATGCGATCACAGAGCAGCCTGTCAATCACAACCGCGCACCCAATTCAGCTCGATCAGTCGTGAAAAGAACGATCGCTATTATGAAAGATCGAGCGGTTGCCTCTCAAGATTTGGCTCATCAAGTCATTGTTGCCTTCACGATCGGACTGTCAGCCGCTGTTCAAGGCCAGGTCCTGCACGAGTACCCGAACCCTTACCCACATGTACCCGCCGGGTATGGGTACGTGTTTGGCTGTGGGTGAAGGGTGGGGGTATTCGTCAAGAAGGTTGCGTCCTGAGCCTGTGTCCTCATCCTTATTGCACCAATACTGGCAACAGCCGTGGCCTTTTTACGATTTGCCAATACATTTATATACTGTATCAGAACTGTGTGTGAAGAAGGCGGGATGCTCAGAGAAGTTGCTCCGCAATATGTACGTGGGTTTGCACCAAAAATGCAGCTGTTATTGACATTAAGTCTCCTAATCGGGGCCTCAAATTACCTGTCGCCCTCATTAAGGGACATTATTTATGGTCGCCTCCAGATCTGCGTCTGTTTCTTCGCCAACGGGCACTACCCACATCTACTGCACCTGCAACATAATTTAGAAAATAGATTATCAGATCGCACCAAAGGAAAAGCGCTCTCATTTATCATCAACCATTATCTCATCGTCAGTTCAGATAAGGCGCTTCGTCCTTTATTCTTCAAGGAGACTCCAAGGGAGTTGGTGAGAAATTGTGACAAGTAGTGCCCATGGACACTGAATGTACGCGAATCCAGGCAAAACTGTATCTACGTATCATCTAGTCTGAATCTGCTTCAATATCACTCCCGGTTTTACACTTGAAGTCATACTGCGTTCAACAAAATTTGCTTATCATCATTTGCTTCAAGAAAAAACCGTACTCCTGATTCTGGAGGACCTGTTCGCTGTGAAACATCTATCTAGCAAACAGTCCCAATGAGTACAGCTGCGACAAATCAGTCAACTTTAGATCTCCAAGTTTACAAAGACTTCCATCTATTTTTGAGCAACATCTTCGTAGTTCTCCGTCTAACATTGGCCTGCTTCGGAGCCATCGGGTCATCGCTGCTGTTTGCCCTTTTTTTCCGCAACAAGGAATTTTCGGAATCTTGCTATGTATGTTACCAAGGAGTATTCATAACGGGCATTATGTATGCAATCGCGGCCACAATTGCACCCATGTACCGCCTAACCGTCCAATTCAAGTTACCTTTGGCCAGCTACTTCACTCGAAATTACCTTTGGTCGTATCTGCGCCTTGTTTTTTGCAATGTTTTATTTATTTCATCCGAGCACGCCAGCATGTATTTGATCATATTTTTATCGGTGCAGCGAACCGTTGCTTGCTTGGCTCCGACGAAATTCAATAACATGGATAACCGGCTGCTGTGCTATGTTGTCACTATTCTATCATTTCTTTTACCAATCTGCTACTGCCTGCCGAAAGTAGCCTTGGAAGACGTGACCTTGGAAAATAACAGATACGAAATATATGTCCCATCCTCTCCATCCTATCAGCTCTACGTGCTTATTCGGAACACAATTTTTATTGTTCAAGCAATCGCTTTATTGATCACTTCCACTATGGCAGTTGTCGGAATGCTCAAAGTCTTTTTAAATAAGTATGAATGAGCTAAACTAATTCTGCACTGTCCAAAGCCAATCTGGACGTTCAGTGACTCCCAGTGAAGACCCATCAACCGTACTCCTTTCATGTAACTGCATGCATCCTATAGGTCCATTAACAAGTTGAAGCTTCAACGGTTTTTTGAATCGACCGCCACCCCATGTATCTGCGGAGCACAGAACTGTTTGACGGCGCTGAGAAAAGTCTAGGTTGAATTCTGATTAGTGTTATGTTGTAGTGCTAGTGTTACAAATGACCTCAAGGTCAAGGTCAGAATTCAGTCAAACCCTGATTGACCCTTGGTCAAAGTCAGGGTCAAGGTCAGAAAAGTTTTTGGGGGCTGGTCAAGGTCAGAGTCAGGTCAGAAAACTTTTTGGAGGGTCGGTCAAAGTCAGGGTCAGGTCAGAGAATTTTTCGAGGGTTCGGTCAAGGTCACGGTCGGGTCAGAATTTCGTGCACCCGGTTAGAGTATTCTGACAGCGAAAGAATATAAATTTAGTGAAATGTTGGTGAAAAACATTTCAAACTCCAGCCTTCCTGCGTGAGGATCTGGGGGATCTGTTTTACAGCTCTAAATCCTAAGGCATGTCCTAAATTCTAGGACAGTCCTAAGTCATTTCACAATCAGCTCGTGCCTTAATCTACATAGGACACCAGGCTGTCTTAAGTTTAGGACGACTTCGACCATGTCCTGAGACCAAAGCCACTTAGCCGAAGTAGTCCTCCTATGACATGATAAAGTCATTCAAATATAAACCTCGATTAGTAATGGGTGCCCGGCTTATTTCTAGCGTTAAATTTTGTGGTCTGATAGATTGTCTGGAGTCATCCTTTTTTACTGTGGGACAAGATGTGACATGTTTTAGGACGCGCTTGAATCTACGAATAAGAAACCTCTAGGACAGCTATTGTGACACGTACCCGCCCAAAAATTAGGACCGGATTGTGAAACTGGCCCCCGCTGATTGTGAGTCTTGTGCTATTGCAGTTACCTCACTCGTTCAGTCCCTTACCACCTTAGCAGCATAGACTACTGTGTGCCAGCGTAGTGTGCGCTTGCATTGGCCGCGGCCACACACAAATCCATCAGAGGCCACAAATCCATGGCCGCTTACAGCGTAGTAGAGTTCCTTTTCTGGCAGGCCAGCCTTGCGATTGTAACGAACGAATAAGGAATGCGAGTATTTTTGATTTTCAATGGCTGTGAGCTTTTTGTTTTGCCTAAAGCCGTCAAAAACAGCTGTACATATCTTTTTTTACTTGATAAAAATTTAACTTGCATGTGAACTTTTACAGAATGCAACGCAGGAAACTGTCAGCTGAACTAAATTTTCTTGGCCAACAGGCGAACAGAGTGAAGTTTTTCTGCTGGTGCAAATTTATTAATGTCAAAGTCAGAGGCAGAAAATTTACAATTCCTCCCCAAGGTCAACTGTCAGGTCAGGAAATTTTTTTGGGGCTGGTCAAGGTCAGGGTCAGGCCGGAAAATTTTAGAGGGTCGGTAAAGGTCAAGTCAGACATTGAAAAACCCAGGTCATTGGAACACTATGTAGAGCATTTAGATGCTGTGTTCGGATCCAGTCGTATTACATTATGCGTATTTGACATTTTAGGCAGCGTCTTTTTCGTCAAATTCATCCGAGCCAGCAGTCGCAGAGTTCGCACATCAAATCAGCAAAGAAAAGTTTGCAGTTGTGCTACTTGCAAATGAGCCAGGCCATCCCGTTGGTCATCTATTGCAGTGTTCATTTCGTTCGGTCAATTTGGTATGGGACTCAAATTGTCCAGGATGAGCAAGGAAATGCGGATTTGGTTCATGCGTATCGATTTACTTACTTGTGGCAGGCCGAAATTCTTACTGAAGACCTGGCAAATGACTTTCATTTGTATCTTTGTTTGCTATTCAGTAGGAAAGTGAGGAAAGAATTTAGAGAGAGATTTTTGAAGAAATTCATATCCTAATGAAAATTATCTCCAGTAGCAATGAGGGTTCAATGTACAATTCACAATTGCAATTCTATCTACAGCAGCGACTTTTCTATAAAAGGTTGACCGTATGATACCGTATATTACATCTTTTGAGTCATGCACTTTACAGTTGTTTTTTGATTCTGATTCAATTTATACAGTGAATATGACATATCTGAATATTATATCACACACAGTATCTTCTCTTATAATACTAGAAGCCAAACGTCCGGACTCCTTCAGCACAGCAAAACGTTTCAAGTGGATTATCTCGAAATGTTCAGCTGTAAGGCGGATTGTGATTAAAACATATAGTTTGTAGAGAATTTCGAGCTCTATGAGACCGTATCAATTTTTTATATAATTTCCAATCCGATCGTTAGATAATCGAGAATTTCTTTAACGTGGGAAAATGATTTTCGCCGATTTTCTCGAAATTTTCAGTCACGACCACCCTCGACCCCAACACGAAAGTTGTAGAGAATTTCGAGCTCTACAAAACTAGTGTAAATGTTACATTCGATTCTTGATCGGGTCGCTACGTAGTCGATAAAAGAGAAGTTATCGCTAGGGCGCGGTCGTTTTGGGGAGGGGGGGCTCGCGAGTGTGCATCGCTGTTTCCCTGCATTGTACTGTACAGTCATGGCGTTTTGCGTTCGAGCCTAATAAGGGTGACTGGGCTCTGTCTAGATACTACTGCCTCTTTGTGTTTCCGCTGCACTCTGCGTCACTGACTGTGATGCGTCTAATCAAGGCGACACCTTTACCTGTGTTAAAAGGACCACTCCGCCCGCAATAGTAACTTACCTTAGGACTACAGCTTCAAAACCATAGGCGAGGGGAGGGGGCCGTATGTTTTGTGTGCGAGCCCTGTGGAAAAGACTCCCTAAAACGGGTCTATAAAATAGACCTCGGCCATGGGCTTAGGAATAGAGAACACAAAGCTGCCACCCAAAAAAGAGGCGCCCGAAATCAAGATAAATTGCCAAAAATATGTGGTTGAAAAATGGAAACTGAAGACACGTGTTTTTGAGTTAACTGCCCTG
>JASANH010001515.1:0-18699 GCA_030248295.1 Mesodorylaimus sp. YZB2_4 | reverse complement strand
ACTAGTCCGACCGCTACCCCGATGAGCGCGCGACCATCAGGACGCTGGTCACACCTTTGGCAGCGCAAATCATGAATGTAACAAGTTGATCGCCTCCAACAATCGAACCTTTGCCATTTTTCACGACAAGTATCCGCACAGACAACACATTGTTCACGATTCGTTGCTCCACCGATTCTGTAAATGCTGGGCTAAAGCTGAGCAGACCAAATAAAAATGAAATGGCTACAAATGTCCAAGCAACTTTCGGTTGATTAAATTTGGTGAATTTCTGTGGAAACCAAAGTGCCACAAAACGCTCCAATGACAAAAATGTAGTGACCATGCTGGTGCTTAGTTTCATATCATCGCCAAGTAGCCACAGCTATCTGATCACTTTGATGTAGGAAATATAGAAATAGCACGTTTTGTCAGTTGGCAAGAATCTTTCGAAACCCCCCTGTAAAGAAAAACAAGGGTGGTCAGCTTTTAACTGTTTTCCGTCAAGTGACTAATTTTTTCGATCGTTAAACCTTCATCGATTTTTGTCAAAAAGGTCTGGGTGGCTGTTTAGCACAGATAGGATCCCTCCTGATCAGTCAAACCTGTTGCGATCATTGTGCAATGAACATATGTCACCTACATGCGCCATCACAAACATGTGCGTAATTCCATGTAGGCGATCGATTATGATAAATGTAACTCGCTCCTTTAGAGTCGGACAAACGAAACACGACAATCATGAGCACTTAGCTCACTAATCCAAAAACTCCACCAAGCAGCAGACCAACATTGATCGTTTTGCTAATGTTGTGTTCAGTGTTTATCCATTTCTGATTCGCTTTGCAATAATCGACTAATTGTTCACATGTTAAATTGGTTAATAATGGTGCAGGTACGTGTTTTCTCGCTTTTTATAATTTCGCAACTTTGTCGCTTTCCACGCGACTGTGATTATAAGCGGACTCAGCCATATATAATTCTGTCAATGCACAGATGCAAAATAGGTAGGGTTGGTTGCATACAAAATACGCATACTGCGCGCAAAGTTTGTGCATTGCATTATGATTTGGAACAAGTTTTACCACAACCTATCAGAAAAAACGCAAAAAGTCACGTTAGGCCCTTCTGTCTCATTTCTTATTGTCATTGTCCACACTATCGGAAACTTGAAAAAATCCGGACTAAAAACCTGTAGATCTGTCCTTTGGCTTTTGTATTGGCACAACTTCTGCTAATTTCCGCATCGATGGAAAAATGCCTGATTCAATCGATCTCTTGAACAGAGCCGCGAGGCCAGGGCAATGCGATGTTCTTCAGAATCGACACAGTGAGACCGTCTCCACCAGGTCCGCTACGTGACTTCAGTAGACGTATACTCACAGTTCAAAAAGAATTTGCTAGACACTGAATAGTCGGATGTATCAATAGTGACCGACGGGAGTGGCTCAAATATACCATAGTCAGTAGATTTAAAATTTCTCGCAAACCGCTCATTGAATGCGTTTAAAAAAACGAATGAACCAAAGATAGAGCAGTTCATATCATCCCGTAAAACTGTGGGAATCGATTGATCATGTGTTGATAGTGTCCTGAAAGCGGCCAGAAAGTCGTTAAACGACTGATCATCAGTGAAAGTGTTGACAATGAAATCTCGCTTTGCTTCATAAATTTTTTTTCTTACATTGGCGTTGCAAATTTTCGAATTTGTACTCATCAGTAAGATTGCCATCTCGCTTCCAACGTTTATATGCCGTATTTTTCTCTTGTATGAGGTGAAGCAGACAACTGTTCATCCAAGTACATCGCTTGTCCATGCGAACCAAACGTTTGGGCACATGCTTGTCCAGAACTGAATTTGAAAAACTAGCCAGTTGTTGGGAGGCATCATCGACTGTTGACGACGAGTTTACCAATTGCTCAAGGTCCAGGGTCGATATGTGATCATTACCCTAAAGCCCAGTCCACACCTTTGATCAGCGGAATGGTTCGCCTGTCAGGCACTCGTTTCCTGAAGCACCCGAGGCAAGAATCGATAATGTCGAGTGATCAGAAGTTGAAATGGGTGGCATCAGAAGTGGAAATGAAATCTCACCCGAAAAGGTCAGAGAAAAGGAGTCAGAGAAAATCCTTGTCGGGTCAGGTTTGGATTTTAGATCTTAGGTTTCAAGTCAGATTGTCAGGAACACCTTCTCTTTACCTTAATCGGACCCAGGGGCTCAATTCGAAAAAAAGCGGTGAAACTGGAGGAATTTGCGGAGTGCGTATCGATAGAGGGTGAAGGTGCACGCGTAATGGCCTCAAACTTGGTCGAGTGTGAAGTGCAGCCCCTCCTTGCCTGAAGGAATATCATCCCCCTTGCTCTCACTGCACACTGCTTCACACGCTGACCATGGCGGCGTGTTATCGCACGCGTGTCCTGACCAACCGAAATAACCAACTGGGCCGAATGTTGGATTTCCGGTGTTGAAAGAGTATTGGTGGAGGAACGCTGAATTGCTGCCACGAGCTTCACGGATTTTATTTGACCAATCGGTATTGTAAATTAAGTCAAGACCCGCTCATCATCGTGTGCCCCTAATCTCCAGTTACTTGCTATGAGTTTGGAAAACGAGTCTATTCCACTTATATTTCGAGGAAATTAGCCGAGTTGTGTACTACCAATCGCCAGAATCGCAATGTTCCCAACGGATGCTGAGATCAGCTAGTGGCTTCATGCACGACTAGTGGTTCGTTCCGAATTTCGTTTTCTTATTGTAAGTTTTCTAGGTTGATTTCACTTGGCAAGGTGTCTTCATGCGAAACACGATTTTGGAATTGCTCGACATGGAAATTCACGATCCAAGGCCAGCAATATTTTTAGTTCAGGACTGTCTTTCATGCTGCTCGGAATGGTTATCTGTATTTGCAAACAAGGTCACGTAATTATTACAGTATGAGACTGGATATTTTGGAATCACCAACTACAGGAAAAATACGCAATACGCAAACTTTCACGCATACTTTTTGGAGTATGCAATTCGCTTATGACGCGATACGCATACGCATTCGAGAAACTTTGCGAATGCGCAATCAAATCAAATAATTTTACTAACCGTAATGTAAAGTAACTTCGATATATGGACCCTTTTTAAGGCCTTCGTCAACACAAAATTTGGACACACAAACGGGTCAAAAGTACTGTAGTTTTGCAAGTTCCCACTACTGGAATTTCAGAAACCTTAACACACCTGTTCGACTCCAGGATTTTCTCAATTCGCTTCATGCATGCATAAAGACCTGCATTCCCACGTGAACATTCTGCGTAACTTTTAAGAATGTCAGATGAATTCCAAGATGTGACTGACCCAATTTTCTTTCTTTTTTTTGTGTTGGGCTCGGTGCCGCCCCAGTTACCCACGGGACTTTCCTGCCATTTTGTCAATAGCCGGCCAGCAGTCTTGATACGATAAGCAAGGCCGTGAGGTGAACAGCTCTTACAGCAGTTTCCCTCTGTGTGTCTCCACTAGGAGCACCTCTGCATGAGAGCATCTAGTGCCAGTACCAGCATTTCATGATGATACTGGGCAAGAAGAGGGACCTTCCCGACTGGTGTCTTGGAATCAGCTTCCTGATTTTTTATTTGGTCGGCATCCGAGTCGCCCAGAGCCAGGTGGGCAAGGCCAGCGACGGACTTACTAAACAGCCGTCCTCGTCCGCAACAGAACTGCGGCCTCCCGGTCAGGGTTGTTGGCCAAAGCAATGTGTGACCAACGCCTTAACTAAGTGAGCCACCGCGGCTACCTCGGAGTAATTTCTGGGTAAGAGTTCATTTCTAAGTTCTTGGCATTTCTGCTTAATGGCTTGCCATAGTCTGACCATGACCTATGATCTGACCACTGATCTGAACCTGGGCCAGGGACAGGGTCACATGAGTGGATGCTAGCATCAGACAACAGGTTTTAACTGTTTATAAAGTCATAACCCTTACGTTCCTCTATCCGTAGTGAAAGTTCTGACAAAAGCTGGTTTCCAGCACTACACAGTATGACTTTGTAGCGGTATCATGTCAGGACTAGATGATATCAGAAACGAAATTCAAGTCCGCAAACCACTGCTCACAGAAAATCAAGCAGGCCATTCACACATTTTCACGTCTTCCGCGAGGAAATAAAAATAACCAAATTAAATTTTAGCATTTATAAATTTTTGCCTGTAAACCTTCGTGGGTTATCTTGCGACGGGTAAGTCTTTTGTTAATTTTTGACCATCATGGATCAAAAATATTGGGAAACCGTTGGCATAAGTGAAAAATTGACGGATTCACCTATTTGAGGATTCTATCGCAGAAAATATCCAACTCCTGATGGCTGTACTCTTATTTTGCATTCGGTCATAAATTCTAATAACGCCAGGTTTACTATACCAAAATCAGGATCTACAGGTTTTTAGTCCGGATTTGTTCAAGTTTCCAATAGTGTGGACAATGACAATAAGAAATGAGAGAGAGGGGCCTAACGTGACTAAAATCAGGATACGTACGAAGTTTAAAAAATTGCGTGAAGATTTTCAATAGGAACGAAAAGTCGACAATCATCCGCGAAAGCATCCAAGGAAAAGTCGGGATATCGATATTTGAGCTCCACAAGCAGAGGATCCATATGGGCGATAAATAATACAGGCCCAAGCACGCTGCCTTGAGGGACGCCACTAACCACTGGCAATTCAGCTGAGGCGCAGTCACGAATTGTGACATGCTAGGTTCGATTCGATAAATAGGACTTGATCCACGTAAGCAACTTGACTAGAGCACGATGATGATTTTGGAGTGTCGACAATGAAGAACAACGGAGAATCTTATCGAAGGCTTTTGCCAAATCGAAATAAACCGCAAGGACGAACTTATAATTAGGACTATCCAACCAATCAAAGATCTGATGCGCGGTAAAAATGACCGCAGTGTTGGTTCCTTGACGCTTCCAGAACCCATGCTGGTCAGGCGAAATCTGAATAAATTTGTGCAGCAATCTGTCCACATGTTTTTCTAATAATTTCGATAAAACCGACAGAAGCGATATCGGCTTATAATTACTGATTAAAGACTTGTCTCCTGGCTTTGTTATTGGCACAACTTTTGCTGATTTCCACATCGATGGAAAAATGCCTGATTCAATTGATCTGTTGAACAAAGCCGCAAGAGCAGGGCAAAGTGATGGTGCGATGTTTTTTAGGATCGACACATTGAGACCGTCTCCACCAGGTCCGCTACGTGACTTCAGTAGACGTATACAGTTCATAAAGAATTTGCTAGACACTGAATAGTCGAATTCCCCAATAGTGACCGACGAGAGTGGCTCAAATATACCATAGTCAGTAGATTTAAAATTTCTCGCAAATTGCCCATTGAATGCATTTGAAAAAGCAAATGAACTAAAGATAGGGCAGTTCATATCATCCCGTAAAACTGTAGGAATCGATTGATCATGTTTTTATGGTGTCTTGAAAGCGGCACAAAAGTCGTTACACGACTGATCATCAGTGAAAGTGTTGACAATAAAATCTCGCTTTTCTTCATAAATTTTCTTTTTACATTGGCGTTGCGAATTTTCGAATATGTACTCATAAGTAAGATTGCCATCTCGCTTTTAACGTTTATATGCCGCATTTTTCTCTTGTATGAGGCGAAGCAGACAGCTGTTCATCCAAGGACCTTGTCCATTCAAACCAAACGTTTAGGCACATGCTTGTCCAGAACTGAATTTAAAGAGCTAGCCAATTGTTGGCAGGCATCATCGACTGTTGACGACGAGTTCACCAAGTGCTCGAGGTCCAGGGTCGATATGTGATCATTAACTTCAGCCCAGTCCACTCGTTTGATCAGCGGAATGGTACGCCTGTCACGCACTCGTTTCTTCAAAGCACCCGAGGCAAGAATCGATAATGTCGAGTGATCAGAAGTGAAAATGGGTGGCAGCAGAAGTGGGAATGAAATCTCACCCGAAAAGGTCAGAGAAAAGGAGTCAGAGAAAATCCTTGTCGGGTCAGGTTTTGGTTTTGGATTTTAGCTTTCGAGTCAGGTCGGGAACACTTTCCTTACCTGATCGGACCTAGGGACTAAATTCACAAAAAAGCAGAGTAATTGAAAAGAATTGGGTGCAGTTCGATCGAGGGTGAAGGGGCACACATAATGCCCTAAATTCGAACACGATCGCCCATAACTAGGTGCGGTGGGGGCCTAACCCAATTTAGGCTACAGGCCAGGCTAGCTTGAACGCTGCTCGATGTTAATGGCCAGAAAATTGCTACCCTGGTAACAATCTAGCAATAATGGTGCAGTTGCGTGTTTTCTCGCTTTTGATAATTTCGCAGCTTTGTCGCTTTCCATGCGACTGTAATTATAAGCGGACTCGGCCATATATGGCCGTAATACTGTCACTCAAGCAGTCGGTGCACAGATGCAAAATAGGTAGGGTTGGTTGCATACAAAATACGCATACTGTACGCAAAGTCTGTGCATCGCATTGAAATTTGGATGCGTATACAGTATGCGTACACCAGGCGGAATGTGTACGCATATACGAATTGGCAAACTTGCTTGTGCGCAAGTAGTACCCTGGGGCAGTATAACGTATCGTTTATGTGATAAGGGAATCAGATTCTCAATCATTGATAAGGTCGAGTCCCAATCAATGATAAGGTCGAGTCCAACTTGTGGCACTAATTTTTCTGGACCAAACTAGTCAACGTCTAGTACCAATTTTGATTAGTCCAGTATTTTATAGCACGAGCATACCTCATTCTGTATTCAGAAAAAGCTACTCTCATGAAGTAAAACACGTCATCTTCAAAAATTTTTGTCTGCTTACCTGTCAGTAAATGCCGCCATAAAGATGCTGCCCATCTGGAAAGATGGTCCTTTTCGCCTCTGTAACATAATGACTATGAACGCCTTGTCGGCTCTGATACCACTAGCCCCACCCGTATGAATAAATCCTCGCGGCAGTGTGGCCTGAAAGACTGGATATTTAGGTATTCATTTTTTTCATGAGACCTTCATTACATTATAAGGATAGTGTCTTACTTGCATGACTTATTTCCAGCTCATACTAGAAATAGTCATGGACAGGCTGGAGGCTCGGGAAGCATTCCCGCACCCGGGCCCTGAACTCCGGCAGCCGATAGATTGCTTCCTCGTTGACTACATCAGGAAGGTCTCTCGAGACCACTAGAAAATCGCTGTGGTGCTGCAGCGTATGTAACCGAGGGTTCTCGGTTAAATAGAACGTGTTGCACCATACACACCGAAAAACGATGCGCTCCATTCTAGGGTCTGTACTAGTAACTGTCTTTGACTCGAGCGCGATACAGTAAACAGGTTCACTCGGCTTCAACTATGGTCTTGATCTTGAGCTTATCTCAATGATCTGTATCTCCGCCTGGGTCATAAGGACGTATGCTAACTCGGCACGTTTCTCACCCCGTGTCTCACCCGTCCATTCTTATCAGACTTCAGATGGGTACTTCTCATTGGCGGTAGGCAAATAGCGGAGCACGTTAAACTTTTTGGATTCAATGCCTATGTATTTTTGTCCTGGGCCATAAGGGTGTATGCTAACTCGGCACGTTTCTCGCGAAGCAGGAGCCATTTTAGACGAGACTGCCATTGTTGCCTCAGGTAAAGTAGTGGTTCGTCCACTGATTGATGTATACAATTGGGTTTCATGACCGCTTCCGTATTAGGGAACGTTGTGAACTCATTGTGCCTGTGCGAGACCAATATTATTCCATACTATAAATGGATAAGAACATGCACTTACTTTTAATTGGCACAGTCGCATTGACATCGTTGATGCAGACCAATGTCTTGACATGGCCGCAAAAACATTCGCATCCCACTTTCGCAGTTTGCACTTCTTGCAAATGTGGAAACATGCTTTTTCTGTTCATATTACATTTCAGATGTACCAGTTCGTTCGACAATTGCAAGCGACTAACTGTCAAACGACAGTCAGCCGTCGTTTGATGAATCGCTGATAATGATTCACGCGGACGCACGCATTTTATGGTTGTATCTTCATCAGTGCAAAAACACTATAAAGTAAGCATGCCATTATATCTTATCATGCTCAGTCTCATGTGAAAGAAGGAAAGTTGGGCACTTTTGCTGTCCGGTCCCCAACATGGGTTATAGGGTTCCCACCACCGTTTAAATCCTTCAAATCCTCTAAAACCTCATCTGATTTCAATACCCTCCCCTAAATCCTCTAATCCTCCTTAAATTTGACGGGGCCTCCTCTATAATGTGCCTTCTCTCTCTTATGAGCATGGTCTTTGTGACAAAAGTTCTGAAACAAAAGTTATGAATTGACGCCAGAGACCAGAGAGAAATTAGTTGCAAAGGGAAATATAAGAAATAACAAGGAGCGTTACCAATGGGTCAGGAGAACTTTTTCGGAATTAGGGTCTGGATTTTTGCCTTTTTTCGCATATGATTTTATTTTACCTGCTGATGGACACTTTTCAGGCGTTCAGTTTTTCGAAATTTATCTTCCCGATTTATCATTTAGTATATACACTATAAGCGGAAATTAGGCGCATTTAGGCGATACAGGCCCAAATATAGGTTCCTAAGCCATTTCAGCATTCCTCCCGCCCCTAGAATTGCTGTTGCTGTACCCATACATGCAACTGTAACACCTTCGGACAGTACCTTCAATCTAGCATGCTTTCGCCCCATGATTAATGCGGGGTCTTGATGCCTAAACGTCGGCATTGGGATCGAGATCTCCTTTTAAGGAGCATGCGAAAAAACGACCTTGCCTGGAATCTCGCTTTGCCGGCTTGAAGGGATTAGGCAGGATATACTTATAGTAGCCGCGGTGGCTCATTTAGTAGGTGGTTAGTCACCTTCTCGCCCAGTATCATCCTAGGACGCTGGTGCTGGCACAGGATGCGCCCTCGTGTGGACGTGCTGCTAATGGAGACACACACAGGGAAGCTGCCGTGAGAGATGATCACCTCATGGCCTAGCTTATCATACTAGGAACTGTTTGCCAAGGCAAACGGATTGAAAGCCAGACGGGAAGTGGGCCCTACCCACAAAAATTAAAAAAGGATATACTTTGTGCGCCCTAGTAATAACTTTTCCATTGTGTTGATTTTGTGTTAGGATGACATGTAGCCTGCAGCGGTAGATGAATTAAGACTCATGCCTGAAAATGTACCTATGTGACCGGTTTGGCATGTGTGGTATAATGCGAGAGAGGAAACCCGAACTACCGATCTATGAGTGCTTTAATCTCAACACTAACACATACAGAGCAGCGGTGAAGGCATAGATGAAAGGAATGTGGGAAGAGAAAGGTGCAAGACCTATTGCTTGGGTTTGTAGCAAGCGAGAAGAGGATACGAAAGGTTCGTTTCCCAGAGAAAAAGTATGAGATGGAATTAGAAAATCGCTACAGTATGCGACACTCCCAGGGAAAGGGAGAAAGGAAGGGATAGGGGCAAGGCAGTATGAAATGATTTAAGCCTTATAATGCAATAAACTATGGTATCACAAATTCACGCTTTCACGTTTTCTGGTTCCAACTTCCAGGAAAATTTTCGAACTGTGAAAAATCCAGGGCTTGAATGGGCTAACGCGACTGTGCTCTCCCTGATACGTGGTTGAACCAATTCCTGTGCGGGTTCAGGTGAAGATATGGCAGAATCAGGAAGTCCGAGGGCACGTCGAATGAAAGGCCTGAACAGCGTCCACAGTAATCGCAATGTGACACAGAAGCAGCATAGACGGATCCAAGCGTAATCAACATTGCGCAAAAAGTAATCCATGAATCCCCATGGGGTATACCGGTCCAGGTTCCCCATGATCTTAGAGGCCTCACCATTGGGCGGTTGGTCGTTGGTGATATCAGCGAGTTTGTCAAGAATCCGCTTGTTGGAGTCAAGAACACTGAAAATGTCGTTTAGGCTTGATTGGGCCCTAATCTCGTCCAAGGTGTAAAGATTCAGTGGCTTATGAATCAGACGAGTGAAATTAGCTAGAAGGGGAAAATGATCCGTGAAAAGGGGGTGGGGAATGACAGTACCTGTGAAACGACTTATTGTTCCCTTTGAGGCGGAATACAAATAAGCGACACCGTTGGCATCATGCAGGTGCATCTCCTCAGCCAGGTTGCATTCGGCGGGCGCGGACATCTTGTAAACGACTAAGGATTTGGGGTCCAGGAATCCATCAATTGTCTTCTCTCTTAGAGTCACATTCAAAGGAATCCACTGTGTGCATTGATCCCCCATTGGTCGTACCGTATACTCCTCTACAGGTACACATGGCCACACCTCCAGGAATTTGCCATTCAGACGAGCCATAATCGTGGAATCATTTAAAATATGCCTGGCGATAAGCGTTGGTTCAGAATGAGCCAGGATCAAATCGATTTGCTGAAGCTTCTCGATGGCTCGGCAGACCTGATCAAAGGCGGCGTTTAAAGACTCAATGAGAAACAACTGTAATCGCTCCTCCAGTGCTTGCAGTCTTGCCGCCATGACGTCAGACTGGTCATTTCCCTTGAGACGATTGTACTCTCGTTCAATATCTGCCTTCTTGGCAAAGCGCTTCGATCGCCGGAGTTCGGCAATGTAGTGCACCGGAAGTCCTTGATCAGTCATTCTTCCTTTTCTTCCATCGCAAAGTTCGATGCTAGCTTCCTGTGCATCGTCCCAAGTGAGCGCGATTTCTTGGTCATCGCTTAAAAAATGGTTGCTCCATCGTTTCCCAGGAATGGTTTTCCAATGGATGTACTCGCAGCTGGCCTCCTTGGTAGTGTCCCACAGGAGCGTGGATTTGTCTGGCAAGTAACAAACCTTCTTCTCGTATTCGCAGTCTGCAACGTTGCCCAAGTTACTTTCCATGCTTCCTCCGAACGTTTGGTAAACCGTCCCCTTGCTGAGGTAGCAGTTGGTGACCTCCTTGATCTTCCACTCGCAACAGTCCCAGGCGTTGCCAGACGCCCACTGATAATCGGCCTTGTTTTCTGTGTAGGATAATGTATCGCCTCCTAACAGTGGCCCCTCAGCACAGCGATGAGTTTGAACCATGGCGCGACAGTCGTGCTCAGACACCTCCAGTTCGACCTGTCGTGAGGTCTTTTCCCATCCAGCTTTCGCGAAATTGGTCCACGTTGAAAGAATGGTCTTGATCTTTCGGCATCGATAGGCTGAACTTTCGTACTTGGCGATATTTCGCTTGTACAGAGTGAGGTTAATTCCAGTTACATCGGAGGTGATGCTCTTGCGAGGAAGTGTGGTGCACATCGGTGTGGTTGACAGGTCAAAAATCGCCTTGGCTTCCTCAGCCTCGCAAATTAAAGGATGCAGGGCCACGCTGGACTGTAGGGAACAAGCCAAAAGGACAATTAGAAGGCCTGCCCTCCACGTGTTGGTTGATGGCGCCTTATTATGGAAATTGTTAGATGGTGGTAGAACATGGGCGGCCAATTGGTCAGTGCTGTTCAAGTCGTCCATGGCCTGCACGTGAATGCGCGCAGCTGCTCGTACAGCTGCTTGCCGCGTCGATCGTTGATTTGGAGGAGAGCCAGTAGTCGAGGTTGTTGCATTCTCTTTCCTAACCCCGTCCAGTGGCGAATCGAGAGGTTTTTCAGATCGCATGTCGTTGTGGCATTCCAGCGGGAATAGATGAGCGATGGCTCTTGTCAAGATCATTCCAGAAGCGACTTGTACTCTCGCAGAGCGGACCGCATTGTCCAAACTGGGAATAAGCTTAACAATTTTGGCTAACTTCCAGGTACCGCGTGGGCCATCGTTTTAAATCTGGACGATGTCCCCGACTTGAGGCTGGAACGAAATCTGACGACGTGGCTGTACCAATGGTTGTTGAGAGCGCTCCCGGAGACTAACTAAATAATCGCGTTGCCAGTGGCGCCAAAAGGTGGCCAAGTGTTGTTCTCCGCGTTTCCAAATCGATAGAAGGTGATCCTTGGAAGATTGCTGCGCAACGTATTCGTCATCAGCTAAATCATCCACAGAAGCTGGCGTAAAGCTTGTTTTCGGGTTTGATGTCAGAAAGTGAGCAGGTGTAAGCACTTGATCATCTTTGAAGTCGGACCCAACGTAAACAAGGGGGCGCGAATTGATGATTGATTCAATTTCAGCTACAACCGTTTGCAACTGTACCAGTGAAAGGCACAGCGGGCCAAGGGATTTGCGAAGTGCTTGCTTAACAAGCCGAACCAAGCGTTCATAGAAGCCGCCCATCCAAGGCGCTCGTTCTGGAATAAATCTCCATGCGATCCCCTCTTGGCTGATAAATGAGTGCATATCATTGTCCAGAATGACAGAAGCCCACATCTTGTCGAAGGCGGATTTGACCAGCTTGAATTGAGGAGCATTGTCAGAAATGATGGTTGAGGGTTTCCCACGTCTGGCGATGAATCGTTTCAAACAGAGCAAAAATTGATCAGCAGACATATCTGTCACAATCTCCAAATGAACGGCGCGTGTAACGAGACTGGTGAGCAGGCAAATCCACACTTTTTTCGGATGGCCATTTTCCTTGATGAAAAGTGGTCCAAGGTAATCGAGACCCGTTGTTGTGAAAGGAGCCGCTGGTGTGACTCGAAATTTCGGCAAAGCAGGGGTTGGCGGAGCTTTGTAAGGTCCACCGTCGTATTTCTTGCATGTTGTGCACGACCGAATATACTTGAAGATAGCGGAACGACCAGCAGGTATCCAAAATTCTGTGCGAATTTGGGCTAACGTATGAGCGACACCCGAATGAAAAAGTCTGGCGTGAAAGTGTTTGATGACGAGTGTTGTAAAATGGTCATGCTTGAGCAGTAAAATTGGGTGCTTCGTAGCCACATCCAAATTAGAATTTTGTAGACGTCCACCGCAGCGAAGTATACCTTCGTCATCAATCCAAAGGGACAGTGCGGAAACAATTGGATGCTTCTTCTGTTTATGCAAGGCTTCAAAAATGTCAGGAAACTCTTTCCGTTGAACATCCTCGATCCAAAGGTTTCGAGCCGCAAGGATTTCCTTGCTCGAGAGATGGACAGAATACGTAGTAGACTTCGTGCGTTGAAATACACGTTTGCAAAGTGCCGTCACCCGAAGTAACTTGGCCAACGATGAATAGCGGTTGTAATCGATAGAAGCTCCCACGCCATGGAAAGTGCGCTCTGGTGCTGACGGGGAGACCAACGAGACTTGAAGTTCAGAAGCAATCATTTGCGCAACAGCTACAGGAGGCGTAGATGGGGAAGGTGGGGCCAGCCTGGTCTCCTGGCTCTGTGTCATCCAGGCAGGCCCATGCCACCAGAATGATGAGTCCACGAGTGCGGCTGCACTGACTCCTCGGGACGCGATGTCAGCAGGATTGTTGTCAGTAGATACGTGGTGGAATTGAATGCCTTGATGCTGATTGATCTCGTTAATGCGGTTACGGACGAATATGGTCAATGGTTTGTCAGAGCGAAGCCAGTGCAGAACACATTGTGAATCAGACCACAGGAACCGACGTTGGGTAGGAAAAGGAAAACTCGTTGAGACGAATTCCAAGCACTTGCTGCCCAAATGAACGGCTAGTAATTCCAAACGGGAAATTGTCATTGTCCCACGCAAGGGAGCTAGTCTGGACTTGGCGAAAATGAGATTAGAGGTGATAGAAGTTGGCGTGATGATACGTAAATAAATACAGATTCCATATGCTGATTGAGACGCATCAGTGAAGCAATGCAGTTCATACACAGTGTTCTTAGGACAGGTCGACCCAATAAACCGTGGAATTCGTCCATTCGCGAGAAAAGAAAGGGCCCCAGCGATAAGACGCCATTCCGAATTTTGGTCCTGAGGCAGTGGAGCATCCCACTCAATTTTGCTCGACCACAGACGTTGCCAAAAAATTCTTCCAATCAACAGAGCTGGTGCGAAAAATCCGAGAGGGTCGAAAAAGGAAGCCAGAAAAGTCAGAATAGAGCGTTTGGTAATCGGGGCGTTTTCTGATGATGTTGGGAGCACAATGTTTAATGTGTCAGCGACGGGAGTCCATGAGACCCCCAGAATTTTGAACGGTCCTTGTGCACGGTCGTGGTCTGGAATGAACTGTAGAAATTCTGTTGAATTCGACATCCATTCTCGAATGTTCATGGAAGCATCCTCAAATATACGTTTGGTGGTATGATAAAAAGAAATCGCTTCATCCACAGAATTGACCCCTGTTATCACGTTGTCGACATAAATATGTCCCAGGAGTGATGACTGGATGATGGGGAATATAATGGACCCTTCCACTAGTGGAATTGTCGCCAATAACGGGTTCGATAATGCCAGACTTGAGCTGAGCTTGTATGATGTCGTTGTATTGTGCCATCAATTGAGGCGAATCCTTCAAGCGGCGTACCAATGAATTTAACCGTCCCAGGGCCAGCCCATAGTTGGCTGGTAAGAAATCTGCGCTGTCCTTCCATGGCCAAGTGACATAATATCGCTTGTCCTCGTATTGTACGGTTTCATTAAAGCGATGTAAGGCGATGGCGTCCGTGAGCTCATCTGGTTTGTCCCGAATGCCCAATGTTTCCAGGTTCCATAGGAAAGTCATGTCCAGCGCTTGCGTGATTTGCTTGTCAGCCTTCTCCAAAAGGGGTTCGGGATCGAAAGACAATGAAGGTGAAAGCAGTGCGGCTGTCGTAGTGGTTGTGTTGACGCATGGTGATTCGGATCCCTGGCAATTGTTAAATCGGCCCGCCACCAGCCAGCCCAAACGAGAACTGAGCAGGTGCAGTCCGTCTGTGAGTGTGATTTTCTCCATGGTCAGAAGGTCCCACATGTAGTCAGATCCAATGAGGAAGTGGACTGGAATCGATTGGGGATTTATTGGTATTTCGTCAGCCAGGGGAAGGTCTTTGAAAAGCGTTTTGAATTTGTTTGTGTCGATGGCTGCACGTTGGATTTGGCCCGTTATAACTGGAACGATGTTGGCACAGAAGGTGAAAATGGTGTTGTCTTGGAGTCTAATGTGGACTTCCGCAACCTCAGTGATGATGGACTTCGGTGGAGCTGATCCGAAGGTGAAAACAGACAGCTTTTCAGTGGATCGAATTTTCAGCCCAAGTTGCTTGGCGATGCACTCCGTGATATAGCCTCTCTGGCTGCCGTTGTCGAACAGACCTCGCGTAGTCATTGTTCGCTTCCCATCCGCAGAAATTAGTGGAGCGGTGACAGTTTGCAAAAGTGATACCTCGTTGGTGGCCAAAAGCGAATGTCCCAGATTGGCAGAAGTGGTGGAGTGGGGAGCATCGGACGCGGTGACTGTAGTGGACCGTGGAGGGCTGTCGTATTTGTCTGGGCTGATGGAGGAGTGATGTTGGTGTAACTTCTTGCACGTGTAGCATGGTCGGGTACGACGGCATTGTTGTATCGAATGACCAGAGCCCAGGCAGTTGAAACATAGTTGCTTTGCGTTCAATTTCTGCTTGCGGGCCGCTAAACTGGTGACAGTGCGACATTCATCCGCAAAGTGTCCTCGACGGTCGCAATATGGGCACTCCTTGGTCGGCTGAACCGGTAGGGAGTTGTGTGTTGCTTATGGGCCGAGAGTGAGACGATTTCCACGGGATTGCTGACTCGATGGCTGGTTGAGCGGTTGACCTCTTGGGCGTTGATGCTGTCTCACTTGGGCTGTCTGCGAGACAAGAACTCCTGTAGTTAAATGAAAACTAGGCTTACCAGACTTAGGTGTCGTTGAAGCCTTTGGCTTGTAGTCATGATCCGTGGTCTTGTTGTCAACGTGTTGGTATGCGGTCTCACAGATCTGGAGATGACGGCGCAAATGTTCACGCAGGGTGTCAGTTGTCTAGACATCAGCGCCTCCAGCTCTCTCCTTTTCAAGTTGGATGATCACTGCGGGTGGCATCTTGGATTTAATCAAGGTGAAGAACTGTCTATGGTTGGTATCTTCTCCCAAGGCAGCTAGCGAATTCAGATGTTGTTCCAGCTGATCGAAAACTGTGCGTAAACCTTTTTGATTTTGAGCTGGTGCCAACTCATTGAGCGCGTTGTAATGTTTGTCAATAATGACATCCTTGTTTCCAAACCTCCGCTGCAGGAGCGTGATGGCGGCTTCATAGTTCGCTGCTGTTGTCGACAGTCCAGAAACTGCCTGGGCGGCAGTTCCTGTCAACTGGCCTTTCAAGTAAGTCATCTTATCGATGGCATTGAGCGCTGTGTTGTTGTGAACCGATGCTTGATAGCTGTCCCAGAAGCTTCCCCATTGGAGGATATTCCCATCGAATTTAGCGAGTTCCAATTTGGGAAGCTTGACGGAAGCGCGTGGAGCTTCTATGGCAGTTCTTTCACTAGGATTGGCAATCTGCTGGCCTTGTGCTGTGGTAGCGGGAGGAGGACGAATAAGCCGTTTCTCAATGCGTTCGAGGGCTGCTGCGATAGCGACAGTACCTTCGTCGATATGCTGGAGGATAGCAGTATGGTTTTCTGCATCCTGCTGTATTTTCGCAGTTTCTTCCGGATCATCGGTCGCCACGGAAATCCACTGCGCGTGCAAGCGTAAGTAGGTATCACCATACTTGTCGATTTTTGATTTTGCGAGACGGAAACTGTCGACGTTCCTCTCGGCTTCTTCTGGTGACAGGGCTAAAAGCCCATTGGCGTCAGCGAATGCCTTATTGAGACGTTGTCGAGACGGGCCCAGGGCAGACCGAATAGCACCCGCCATGCCCAAGAAGCGATAAAGGCAATCGTTCTGCTACCACTTTGTGGTATAATGCGAGAGAGGAAACCCGAACTACCGATCTATGAGTGCTTTAATCTCAACACTAACACATACAGAGCAGCGGTGAAGGCATAGATGAAAGGAATGTGGGAAGAGAAAGGTGCAAGACCTATTGCTTGGGTTTGTAGCAAGCGAGAAGAGGATACGAAAGGTTCGTTTCCCAGAGAAAAAGTATGAGATGGAATTAGAAAATCGCTACAGTATGCGACAGCATGAGGATGTTTAAAATCTCCTTTAAATCTTGAAGAATTCTGCTCTAAATCCTCTAAAACCTCCTTTGAATTCATCCTGTCAAGGTGGTGGGAACCCTGGGGTTAGCTTAGGCTGGTATCAGGTTTAGGCTTCAGGCTTAGGCTGGCATATGACTTAGGCTTAGACTGATACTGGGCCTGGGCTTAGGCTTAGGCTTAGTCTGTTATAAAACTTAAGCTTAGGCTAATATCAGGCTTCAGCTAGCCTTATACTAGCCTCCGCCTTGGGGATCAAACCGCAAAAGCGCCGAAAGTTGAGTACTTACACCGTCTGTAGAGTTGATGAGTTATATAGCCAGTATACCAATAAGCAACAATCGATTTTGGTTTTGCACGCGAATTTTCAGGACTATTGGTGGATGGTTTGTTTCATACCATCAAACAACAAGTATGATTAGAACGATCAAAATCATTGTCTCTACACAGTACTTGTATAAAATCCGACCAATTGTTATCAGCAAATAACGGCTGTTAATGTAGAGATCTTGAAATAGATCTCGTTTCGGTTTGCCCGCTTTCGCTTTTTGCACCATGCTCAATCGACCGTCGCTTACAACTCGCCAAAAATTACCCATTATTTGTTCAAACATATTTTCTTCCGGCTTTTTCTTCTCCCACATCTCGAACAATTTTCTGACCAGGTCGACAATAGAGCCAGCTTTATTCACGCTGATAAGGCTAAATAAGATGATAGTCAAGAATAATATTTTACATGACATATTTCTTAGTTTGTAATGATTTTTTCCAGGACCATAAACATCGATTTTTTTGGGACTGTAACGACGGTACAAGTTTCCTCGCACTCACCGCTCGTAGTTTAACACAGAATTTTCTCGAAGTATCAGGACTCGTGACTGTATGCTGACTATGCGTAAAGCATCCAGATTTTTTGATTTGATAACGAGGTCGCTTTTGACCCGCAGCTTATCCTAGCTGGCGGCTAGTTCAAACTTTTGTATGAACAGGCACTAGTTGGAGGCATCTTTCATGGTTAGTCTTGAAGAGCTACAGTATGTCCAGCACATGCATCGAATATTAAAAATGTAAAACTGAAGAGGGAGTTCCTACAATCTTTTCTTATGTTTAGAATAATATCTTTTGACGCATCTACTGAAGATTATGATACTGTAATCTGATTAGTAGGTCTCACCAACTTGCAATAATAAGAAGACAATAGCAAGCGATAGTGTCAGGATGTGAGCACTGATCAAAATTTGGGCAGACATGATCGCATGCTAATGTAGACAGGTGGTAAAGAAGTTACGAGAAAAACAAAAGCGAGACAAACTAGACATCCTCTGTTATAAAGGTGGTGTTCTCTTACTACGATCATTCTCTGGTCACTTACAATCATCAGCATGTCGGCCTATATTAGCGGCAGCACAGCTTGCCTCAGTATTTTTTGTCACTAAACGATGCGATGGGAACTGGCAGCGAGCCATCATCGATACTGGAAAAGCATGGTTGTGTATGCCGTGTCGTGACCGTGTCGCATTCACGGCGGCAGCCATTGGGCTCCACGAACGAATGTGCACGGCACGACAAGAAACGGCAACCATTGAACAATCGTCCCAGTCCCAAGCCACTGCAGTGAGCGACGACTAGGCGGACGACGGTCTACAACGAAGTGGGGCAAACAATTGGCGGCCAAAAACGAGACAACAAGATGAAAAGTCGAAG
>JASANH010001417.1:0-18756 GCA_030248295.1 Mesodorylaimus sp. YZB2_4 | reverse complement strand
GCCAACGTGAAGCAGCGAACAAGGCACGCGTCCGTCAACGGCTACCAATTCGCGTCAAGTGGTAGCAGAACGTGGTTGGTTGGTCGCTTTGGTCCGATTCGGTCCGGTTGGTCGTTGGACGGACAACGAAAGTTCAGAATGGCAGCGGTTTCGGGCGGCCGAATTCGACAACGTCTAGGCCCCTCGAAGAAGATCCTGCGCGCAGCAATGGGGCGACGACCGCAAGTAGAACTGGAGACAGTCGAGTCGAGGCAGCTCGCGAGACTGGAAGAAGAGTACGAGGAATACGTAAGTAAATTGGATGGTCTTTATGGGAAGTTCGGAGCGCTGATGGGAGAGTTGGATCGGGTGGAGGAGAACGGGACGACAGAGGAGGAAGCGCTGGAGGCGGCAGAGATCGAAGCCGAGGTGATCGAAATCGGGGCGCACGTGAGGGCTGAGCTGAAAGCAGTAGCAGCGCGCAGGCAACGTGAAGCAGCGAACAAGGCACGCGTCCGTCAACGGCTACCAATTCGCGTCAGTAGGGATCCGTTCGAATATTCCCAACTAGCCGCTTGCCTGCCGATTGAATCAATGTTCCTCGAAGATTTGTATTTTGCAAAAACTATAATAGCTGCAGGTTGTCAGATACTCAGATTCAGACTGTGCTACAATTTTGCATGTACCTTTTCGAAATCAAGGCGATACATTACAGTTGCCCGAACAGCATTCCACTGATTTACCTTGGGCGTATTAACCTTTTTATACATCCTCATAAAGTCGTACAGGCATAATTCCAGCATCTTAGGCCTCTTCGGATAATGGTCATCGATCCAATTCGGCTCGTATTTTTCTTTCGATGTCGGATTTTCCGCCTGCATTTGGTTCAGTTTCGACCACGATTTCATACACACTGTGCGGGAAGAAGGCGCACGCGCATTGATGTATACCGTTTCTCTCGACTTGCCGTATAAAGGCTGACCGCGCAGCCTGTCAACAGCTTCGATGATTCCACACTCGCGGTTTCGCACCTTGGTGAAACCATAAGCATAAAGCTGTTTAGAAACGGATTCGTTCTTATCAATGCTTTCACAGAGCTCGGTAGCTCCTTTCTCTTCTTTGGTAACATACCTACACGTGTAATTTGCCAAGGCTATTGTTGACTCACCAACAAATGACACATCGGTATTAGCTCGCCATCCCAAAAGAATGATTTCATTGTAATTATTCACCCTACGCTCACTTTCCAAGCGTGGTAAATCATAAAATCGTTTTTCAAATTTCTCTCGTCGACGCTTTCCCAAAACTTAAAGTGGATCTCGAAAATGCAAATCGTCCCGAGCAGGGCGTGGAAAACCAAAACGACATTTAAAAAAACCCGAAGTTTCAGGTACTCCAGAGTCATCCAAATCCCCTCGATTATTCTGTCCACGCCTTTTTGAGAGCTTCACAGTTTTTAGGCAGCAAGAATTGCAGCGATGCATCTGATAGCTTTCCACCAATTTGTGCAAAATTGGCTCCTTTTGAGCATGTAGCAAACGACATGTGACATGCTTATTTATGAAGTTCTTTACAACTTCTTCAGAATCAACTCCAGCACGCGGAGCATTCTTCACCCACAGCAACGTGTGGTAATGAATATGTCCCCTACACTGGTACTCCACCCGCCAAAAATAGTCCAATACCAAACCCAATGGAGGAGACTCCTTGCTTAAAATGGCCTCATTGAAAAAAGAAACGAAACGATGATGAAAATGATCTTGCATCATTACCTGCGTACATTACTTAGCTCCTCGCCTCGCTCTATCTTCGATCAATTTCCCGAGTTTTGACGCTATTAGGCATGGAGAAGAATGTCTGAAAAATATAAAACAATGTTTTAAAGATGTTTGCTGCAATTCTTTTTCAATAAACCTCCTTTTGAGTAAACATTTCATTAGATAAACATTCATAAACAGGGTTTCACAAAACTTTGGAGCCGAATTCACCGAAATGGAACATGATCTCTTTTGTTGTATATTTCACGTCATTTGCAAAATAAAAAAAAGCTTACCCCTTTAGCAACTTTTTATGAAGTAAGTTTTAATAGTGTTGACCTTGCTTCGTTGACCCGCTCTCCATTCTGCACACTACTTCATGCAGTCATGGATCAAGCGGCACCTAAGGACGTCACAATATTGTTCATAGAGCCACCTAATAGACTTTTATCTCTGTACCCTTACCGTTCGAGTGCACTGACCACCTTGTAGGAGCCGGAGGGAATCACTGACTAAACATCATTTGATCAAACCGAATGCAATTGCACGCGTTGGGAATAATGATTGAGAATGGCCCTCTGAAATTTCTAAAAATTCGAAAATGAACAGAGATTTCAAAATAGACTATGGGTGATCCTTTCACTTACGTGTGAATGATGGAGTCCTATTTGGATCACATTCTTCTTCCCCTCTGGCAAAACTGCAACAAATTTGAACTTGACTATAAAAAATTACATATAGATTTCTTATTCCGAGGTCTAGTTAGGACTTACCTTTCAGAACTTCTTTAAAAAATTTAATTGCGTGAAAATTTTGAATGTACAGTTAGTACCATGGATCTACTTTACAGGATGCCCAGATGGGCGCCAGTGCGCACGCACCCGTTGTTTGATGGTGGGCGGGCGCCGATCGACGGCCAGCGGTTTTCGAATTTCGTTCAATAATCCGATAAATAATGGACGGATTTTGATCAACAGTATATCATTCGAAAGAGGAAACAAATTTAAGCGGGATCATTTAGAAGTAAGTTTCTTGTTTCTTAAAAAATAATGATTTTATGAGAGGAAAAGGAATTGGGCGGGAAAATTTTTATGCTCCAGTCGTGGACTAGACCGATACAACAAAATTGAGGGCAATCAAATCACTTATTTTGACTGAAAATAGATAGAGCAACATGCTTAGAATCTTTGCTGCTGTCGTATATAAAAAATAAAGGCTAGAAAATTTACTGTGACCTGTGAAAGCCAGGGTGCATAATTCAAAATTTTTTTCGAATTTGAAGACGAGTAATCAGTAATTTGTGGGCTTTCTGTCATTATTTACGGCAACACTGCCCTACTTAGTCCTAGAAATACCATCCCTTGTTCATTTTTTTGTTCTAACGCATTTTTCCCTACTTAACACTAACGCCTGCTTTCCGAGTTTTTTTAGTCATTGATTGTGATTGCAACGGTCGTGCTGTCGAAAAAAAGTCGTTTGGTCAAATGAATGTGCAACGTGCAGTCGACGTATTCAGTCATCCTGTAGAAAACATTTCGATTGAAATCAACGAGACTGGTTCGAAAGGTAAGATGAGTTAACTGGACCAGAAAAACCACTACCTCACACAACGCATTTTTTTAGGCACTCGTGCATTCATGCGAGTCTGCCGCTCGTTGTGGCTAGCGATAAACAGTCACGAATGTTACAAGTCTTATGCAGCCACGGAGAAGTCGCGGCTAGAACTATTAAATGTAGCGCGCTACTTTGATACCTGGAAGAGAGAAATCGATAGTGCTGTCGTAATGGAAATGGAAGAACTAAAAGCAAGAAAGCAGAAGTTCAAAGTGAGCAAACTGAGACTTAAGCACTCTTTACATTTTATCACTGGTCAGTCTTATCAGGACGTTTCGAGTATTAGCAAGGGAGTCCCGCAGTTTTCGTACTATATTTTGAATGAATTATCAGCTGGTTTAGAAATCGATTTTTGTAGGAAAGCGATTACTCAGGATTTGTTGGAAAAAGATTTTTGCATGCTTCGTAATGGCGCTGGTGGCAAATTTATGTCTTTGTACAAAGGATTCTTCGCTTTTTTGACTTTGTCGAGCCGAATCACTGACTGCCAGATCTCCCTGTTTCTGGTTGGCACACTGTTCAATAAAATGTGCAAGCCAGGGGCTTTGTCTGAAGCTTCAGACAATTGCTTTATAGTCTCAATTAAAGGCAGTGGATAATAAAGAACCTGACCTTTTACAGAATTTAGCCGATCAGACGGGGGAACTTTGGACCCAACTGACCCTAAACGACAGACAACCTGGGAACACTTCCCCAGTTGAAGACACAACTATTCAAATTCGTTCAGATCTAAAATTTCAGGCCGAACTTCGTGCACTGCAAAATTGTTAAAAATCGATAAAGGCGAAAACTCGACTACAGCTTTTATAAACTTATTGCAAACGTTGCAAACAAAGAAGCTCGAGGCATCCTTATCTGGTCGTAATTTAATCACACGCTTGTATAGTCTAGCCCACAGCCCATTCCATGGTGGGCCATGCCTATTCCGACCACCAACATGCAACGTTGGCGTCGTATCCTTTAAACGACGCAACTTGGGCATTCGTTCCTTTTTCTGACTCACGAACGCCTCTCACTGTTTTCCGATAATGCACAGTATGGCATGACGCGCAAACACAGTCTGGTTTTTCAAAAAAAGCCTTCTCTAAAGCTTTTGCATAAGGAAGAGCTAGAAATATTTCCTCAGCTGTCAAGACTAGATCGGCCCGATGGACGTGCGTTTCATCAGCCGTATTTTGTCCACCAGAGGAACCGGCTTTCACTATCGCCGCCAAAGCCTCGATATCACTCGAAATCAAAGCTTCATCAAATTTTTGTAGTTCTCTGTCAGTAGCGATAAGCCGATAAATCAACTGAACTAGCAAATGCATGCGCTTAAAATGCACAATTAATTGACGAAGAAACAAAAGCTGGCTTTTGCAATTGCTAGGCAAGCAGAAAGAAAAATTGCCACGCTTATCTCGCTGAACAATCAATGGAAATGATTCGCGTAGCTCATTTTCTAGCCAGCCTTTAGCAATCGCTGGATCTTCTGGATAACGCAATATAGCTGAACGACAACCTCTAGAATTAGAGCATGAATCAATGCCCGAAATAACACGCCTGATTTGCGAAACATTTGCAAAGAGCTTCAAAACCTCAGCCAGTTTTCTGCCACCATTTTCTGGACAATGGCAATGGGCATCACAGGGCCAGGTGTCCCTGTCATGTTCTGGATGACGATAATCAGCGCCCAAAGAGATGGCCGGGCAACGCAATCTTCTCGACGAATCCCTAAAGGCTACTTTTTTCGGACAAGAAACATTTTCCTTTGCATTTTCGTTTTCACGATTCTGGGAGTCAGTCGACATCGATTGCCCAAATCGGGATACCTGGCGCGCATTCTGGCGATTTGGGCGACAGCAATCGCTCTCAGCCGACCATATCGGTATGACCTGCTCTCGACACTTGACACCACAGTCGTCGGTGGTTTGTAAGCGAACTCATAAAAATACGGCTCGCGTGTTCGCGCATGTCCACTTTCCCCGCAAAGTTCAGCCAAAGAGCAATCTGGATTACGATCATCAGCGCCCAAATCGAATATCCCCAAAATTTCTTCAGAAACCTCTTTCAATTTTGATGCCTGATCTTTTAAAGCAGCTGCACACTGATTCCTCTTATTTACAACGCGCTGAACTAGTTGTTGAGCATCCGCCACAGATTTACTTATGCCCGCTTTTCGGTACCGGTATGCCATTGAAACATTACGAACCATTCTCTGTTGGGAGACAATTCTACCAGTTCTCGAAAACCCCTGATTTCTGACATAGGCATATTCATGGCTTCCAACCAAATAAAGAAACCTACGCTGCCGATTTATTTGCCTGGCGACATCACTACTCATTTTCACGTGGCAACATTTCTTCCTTCTATGTCGTTTTGAGGCAGCAGCAACAACTTCGGGATTCGCCAGAGAATACTTTTTGCTCGCTTCTGCAATGATTTCTCGGTGCCGCTGATTGTACCGTTTTTCGCGCCGCTTTCCCAACATCGGGCTTAGCACTGTTATACCTTTTTCGGGCCTGCTTTCCAACTTGGGCATTCGATTAATTGTATTTTTCCCGCGCTTTCCTTCCTACCTCAGGATTCAAATCACTGTACTTTTCCCGCGCCCTTTTTCCTACTTCAGGATTCAATCGATAGTATTTCTCACGCGCATTTTCCCCGACTTTAGGATTCAATCGATTGTATTTTTCCCGCGCTTTCCTTCCTACCTCAGGATTCAAATCACTGTACTTCTCCCGCGCCTTTTCCCCAACTTCAGGATTCAATCGATTGCATTTTTCCCGGGCTTTTATCCCTACTTCGGAATTTGATCTGTCGTAATTCTGACGTGATTGTGCTCTGCTGGCGCTCTCGAAATAAAATTGACGTGATCTTTGGCCTGTTTCTGAGTTTTTATGCCTTTGACGTGCCTTTTTAAAAGCTGATGCGTTTGCTTCAGCAAATCGCCTCTTTGACTCCCGTTGTTTAGAAACATCGCGATCACAAGAGGCTTTACGTCTTTCATCGTAAGCTTTCCTAGCCGACTTTTTTCGCCTTTGCTTAGAAACCATCTTTTTAACACAAAAAAGGCCCAAAACCTGTTCCTCCCACACCTCTGATCAGCAAAGCATTACAAAGACCAAGAGCAACTCTCAGTCTCAAAAAAGTATTTCAACAAGTACTGACCAGCTTTAAAGTAAATCCAATTTCAGTCGCTCCAGTCAATATCGAGAACCAATTCGTTATGCACGCCAATACCAAAAAGAACACCGCTTCGTAATAAGCGAGTGTGAGTGACCACGCGCACCCGTAACTTCACTACACACACTCAAATATGACCCGCCCACTAAACTCGTAGGCGCCTAAATCGCCACGCACCTGCGGTAAGGAAACAGAGAAAGTGAGGTAGGCTGCTCTGCTCGGCCAGTGTGTACTATACTTGACACACAAAGTAGCAATCGTATACTGTAAGTAGGTACCTAAGTACAGGAGGTTAGCCTTTCTCATTCCTCCTCAACCCTTAGTTGGTCCGTGTGGAAACAGGTTAGCCGTGTGCGTGTTTTCCTTGTGAAAGCCGGTTTTATGTTCACCTTCAGCGTTCAAGAACTGGTCTTTGTTCTAACCGCCGTAATTGGGTCTGTGGACCCAAAAAATAGACCAACTAAGGGATGGTTATATATACTATTAGTCACACTGGATTCGGCCGTTTCCAATATTGACAAAAAATTCATCGATGGTGATAGGCTATGAGAAGGTGATGGGGTGCCTAGTTAGGGAGGAAGCTAGCACTGAAGAAATCACTAATGGTTTAAGAGATCGCTTAGTTCATTATACGATCATCATCTGTCACATACCGCATGATCAGGCAGCGACCAGGAGATAGGTAAACGATTTCGGGATTGAGGGATCGGTCATCGATCATATAGCCAGTCGTCGATTTTGTTATCGGTCATCGATCAGGTGATTGGTCACGGATTAGAAATCGGCCATCGATCTTGTGATTATTTGGCGATCGAATGATCATTTTATCGATCAATGGATTGGTCATCGATCGGAAGATTGGGTGATCCGTCACCGATCGGGATATTGGGTGATTCGTCATCGATAGGGCGATTGGATAATCGGTCACCGATTAGGTGATCGGTCATCGATCAGGCGATCGGTCATCGATCAGGCGATCGGTCATCGATCAGGTGATCGGTCATCGATCAGGCGATCGGTCAGCGATCAGGCGATCGGTCATCGATTAGGCGATCGGTCATCGATCAGGTTATCGACCATGAATTAGACAGGTTATCGACCATGGATTAGAAGATCGGCCATCGATCGGGAGATTGGGTGATCCGCCATCGATCGCGAGATTGGATAATCGGTCATTGATTGGGTGATCGGTCATCGATCAGGTGATCGGGCCTCCATCAGGTGATCGGTCATCCATCAGGTGATCGACCACGGATTAGAAGATCGGTCATCGATCGGGTGATTGGTTAGCGATCCTATAATCATTCCATCGATCTGGTGGTCAGTTAGTGGTCGAATGATCAGTCATCGATACGGTGATCGATCATCGGTCGAATGATCAGTCATCAGTTGAGAGATCGCTTAGTAGTCGGTGACCGGCTAGTGGTCGAACGGTCACTCATCGATAGGTAATCAATCATCGACAGTGCGATTGGGTGATCGGCCATCGTTAGGGTGATTGGTCATTGATCGGGTGGTCAGTTGGCGATCGAATGGTCAATCGTCCATCAGGTGATCTGCCCGCGGCCTTACGATCGATTCATGATCATGATCATGATATCCAAAATAATGTCGAATTCAAGAGAAGGCGATAATATTGATGACGAAGACTGTATTAATATAACAGATCGTCACTTTGTGTCGCAGCACTTCTGATGAATATGCTCGTGGGACATTGCTGTGATAACACGTGCATATATGCTTTTTCGACCCGAGTAAAATGCAGTAAGCTTGATGTCACGCTTAGTTGACAATAAAAATAACGATATTTAACGCGTTAACACATCGAATGCGCGATTGGCTTGCTGAAGCAAAGGTTTCGTTGCCTGCTGGGAAGGATGCACTTGCAACCAGTATTTGCTGCCGAGGTTGTGAGATGCTAGTCAGCATTACATAATATGCTCATCACGCCAGAGGAGGCTGAAGAGGCAATCGAAGAATTCATAGATGGGAACCACGCTAACCATAATTTAGAGTTGGAGCATGAAGAAATCGATGAAAACGTCACTCGGAAACAACGACTGATAGATTTGTTTTGAATACTGTATTCTTTCTGCTCGTGCGGCTCGCTCTGTTGTATTGTTTGTACTTGTCGTGAGGTGTCTTTGTTTGTTGTCGTGCGGCTGGAAACTCTTAGAATAATATATTCACGATTTTATTCTCATCCTCATCCTTCGCAAATTTTTGTTTTCTCAAAAAGGTCAACAGGTTTTAGTTCTCCACAACATTCGAATGTATAGCACAAAATTTCAGTACCTGTCTCCATAATGATCATTCCAATGATCACTTTGATTCGAACGGTCCTGTTCTCTTTTCTTCAATTCGGGTATTCCCAATCGCAATTTTTTATTCTCTAGCTCGACTTTTTTGATACTAGCCTCGAAATAGGCTATATTGACCTCGTAATGCTGGCCTTTAAGCTACTTCATTTCGTCCGCTTTTGGATTGCGCCTTGCAGCTTTCGGCTTATTGCTAGTGCTTCGTTTTCCCTGACGTCTCCTTCCGCCTCTTGACGTTGTTGGCTGTGTACTATAACGTTACTGAGACCTATCGCTGTCAGAAAGATCTTCGTCAGTGTCAGCAACTGGTTGTGAGACACCCAACTCGCCGCTACAAACGAATTGACTTTCACTCCCACGAATGATTGGGCTGCTAGCTTCCTGAAAGAAAGTACTTCTCACTCCTCGACCAGAAGTTTTGCTGCCCGGGTATGCACACAATCGCGCGAGCAAAAAGCTCGGCTGCCTTCTCCACTTGACTAACTCTTTGGATATGCGGTCGCGGTCACTTCGGCTGGATTTTCCCATTGCTGAACGACTAGCAACCCAACCACCGATGCCGAGTCTCGGCCTAGAATATCGAACAAAAATGATCGACTTCAGTATAATCTGCGTCTGTCCCTCCACCAGCGCCAGTGTCGCCTTTTTTGTCCCTTTTCTTCGTAGTTTTTTCCTTGATATTACCGAGCACTTTATCTCGAACATAAGTCCAGTCCTTTCCTGATCGCGTGGGATCAAATCCATGCAATGATACAAATCGCAGATGATTTTCCGCCATATTGATTTCTTAGTCTTTGGTGTGATGCGGGTTCCATGAATAGGCAGGGATGGGACCCCCGTCAACGCTGGGATTTTATTAAAATGGTAGTTCGGGACCACGCGATGCGGTTATGCGCTAGAGTTAATTCACGTAGATCTTGCAGGAAATGGACTTGCAGTCAACACTGGATTATCTGGAAACTCGAGTAGACCATCTAACTGTGGAGGAGTCGGTACAACGAGATGACATCCAGGCAGAATTGAGTGCCCTAGCAGAAGATGACGCACGGCGGGCGATTATGAGGTCACGAGTGCGTTGGTTAGCTTTTGGCGAACGGTCTCCCAAAGACTTTATGGGGTTAGAAGAAAGGAATAAAGTGAGGACATCAGTAGCCAAGATCATGGCAGAGAATGGACAGGCGGTAACGGACTCCAAAAGCATCCTTCAGGCAGCGCAGGATTTCTTTACGGAGACTTACCAAGCAGGCTCCGTCGTGGATCCAGCAAGACTAGAATCTTGGTTTGATCAATTTGACCAAGTTGATAATCGTAAGCTAAGCCAGGAGGCTAAGGAAGCACTTGACCGGCCACTCGAACTAGCAGAATTTAAAAAAGCTATGGAGGAAATGACTAGAGGTAAAGCGCCAGGGCGTGATGGATTACCAGCCGAGTGGTACTTGTCACTCTAGGACACCATTCGGTCTCCATTGATCTAGGCCTATCAGGCATCCCTCGAAGAAAGAGAGCTATCGACATCACAAAAGCAAGGAGTTATCACGTTAATCCCCAAACCAGGGAAAGATCCAACTCATCTGGCAAATTGGAGACCAATCACACTACTGAATTCCGATTACAAAATCATGGCAAAGGCATTAGCAAATAGATTGAAAAGACACTTGAATACACTGATCCACAATACCCAAACTGGTTTCATGACAGGCCGATACATCGGTGAAAATATCAGAATAGTTCTGGATGTAATCGAAACAATGCAATCCGACCCGAATGCATCCGGGTTACTTATGTCATTGGACATTGAGAAAGCATTTGACACACTATCGCGGGACTTTATGGTTACAGCCTTGAAAAGGAAGAACTTTGGAACTCGGTTCATTGCAGCTGTGGAAATGCTATACAGGGATGTCTTGAGTGAGGTAATAATCAATGAGTTCTTATCAGGAAGAATCCAGCTAAGGCGCGGCATTCGACAAGGCTGTTAAATCTCGCCATACTTGTTAATTCTTGCACTCGATTTTTTATCAACGGCGTTGGAGGCGCATCCAGAGGTTCATGGGATCACCATTGGCAAGCACTACTACCTAAGTAGCCACTTCGCGGATGACACAGACCTGTTTCTACGAGACACCCAATCAGCCAATGCTGCCTTAAGTGTATTGGATAAGTTCAGCGTGGTGTCAGGACTCAAGCTCCACAGAGGGAAGACGAAAGGTCTAGGGTAGGGACCCCAAGGTCGGAATATCGAGCCACCAAATAAAATTGAAATGACCGATAAGATAAAAATTCTAGGCATAATATACTCACGCGATTCGGACAAGATGTTGGAGGCAAACTTTAAAGATAAACTGTCTGTCCTATCCAAGCAAACGGACGATTGGAACAAACGTCACTGTTTGGGAAAATACTGATATGGAACCAACTGCTGGGCTCTCATGTAACCTACTCCTTAATGAATTTACCAGTGCCTGATTTGGTCTTGGAAGATCTGACAAAGCTTATTCGAAACTACATCTGGAATAATCGCCCCCCCCCCAAAAAGTCAGACACGATATACTAATGCAACCGATTTGCGCTGGAGGCGCCAATGCCCCAGATATCCAAATCTACAAGGGTCAGCCCGACTGTCATGGATAAGACGGCTAATACGAGATCCAGATGCAGCATGGACAAAAATTGGGTTTCGGGAAGTATCTAAGGTGGGCGGTATCCGATTTCTACTTCAGTGCAACTTTGACCCAAAAGGGTATCAGTCTATCGCCTTTTTATGAGAGCATCCTGAACGTATACTGCTGGACGCGCCACTCGCCTATAAAAGAGGTAATCTCACCAGAAGCCTTGTCTGCCCAACTTGTGTGCAACAATCAATACATTCTGATTGACGGAAAAAGCATCTATTTCGAATGGCTGCGGGAAGGTCCACTATCGCTAGTTACCAGCTGGTTCGGAGATAAGGGGCGTCCACGGCCTTGGTATGAGCTTGCCGACCTCGCTGAAGGACGACTAAGTCACTTTCAGTACATACAAATAGTTTCGGCGATCCCCAATGCGTGGAAAAGGATGATGTCAGAGGCTAAAAGGACGGCCCCAGCAGCTGTCGCTCCTCGACCAGAGTACGTCAATGGAGCCAAAAAAAGATACATCGCAAGCAGACGATCAACACCTGCCGGACAAGACCGATGGTCCACTTTACATCAAGGCGCGGCAGATTGGCCTTGGAATCTGGCGTCTACCAACCGAGTTGGGTCTACCAAACAAAATCAGGATATTTTAGTTCAAAATCTTGCATCGAATCTTGGCGGCACCGTCCAATCTGCATAAATATGGACTCCGGGAGAGCAGTAAGTGTTACGCGTGTGGGTCCGATGCGGATAATATCGAGCACATGTTGATTACGTGCCCGCGTTCGATGATTGTTTGGTCAGACATCCTGTCCCAATTCGAACGCCAAGAAGACGTGTCCGTGGTATGGACACCAAAGCACCTTTTATTCAGATTTATTGAACGGATTCTCGTGGATGGAGTACAGCATCGGCTCAACGTAATTGTTATGATCGCGAAATACTTTGTATGCGTGCAACGCAAAAATGAATCATTCAGGCTATCAAAAGTTGGTTTCAGCATGTTTCTAAGAAGATTCCTCCTCGATCAGTGGCACGTTTCTCAAGCCCGTGGTAGATTAAAAGAATTCGAAGCCATTTGGAAATCTTACATGTGATAAGTTACACTCCTTACCCAGATATGTGATACGGTGCCTGTGTACTTTGCACTAACCTCCTCCCCTTATATATATATAAAAAATCAAATCAAGAAGAAAAAGAAAAAACCTTCGGGCGAAGTACCTCATTTTGTTAGCTTCGTGATCATTTCATCTTCGTCCATAGAATATAATATGTTCTATTTTTCATTTACAGTACATATGTACTGTGCATATTCGTGCTCTGAAATACGAGTCCAGTAGACCCCAGATCGGGCTAGGTCGGGTAGCGCACCCAGGCAGGCTAGCGCACCCATATTCACAGCCGTTAGTCGACGAATTTTCAACTAAATCGAACGGCTGATACATCATTAGAAAGAGCGAAAAATTTTGGTTTGGAAACAGCTTCAGTAAGTTCGATTTCTTTGGCTTTTCTATTTGTATACCCGAGTAAAGGAAAAGTGCCAAATTGGTGACCTAGTAATTTCGAAGGGTAAATGCTCTCAGTTTTTTCTGGTAGATCCTAGGACCTCAAATGAAATGTTATCAGAATCACTAGGGTCTTGGCCTTATGCTAAAGCTTGCGGAGCAAAATTATTCACATCCGTTCTTTTTTGCCATTCATTTTTCTACATCCCTTTTTTCGCGTGTTGCAGGATATGCAGATATGGGCGCTCCGATCAATTCACGCTGGAATTTAAGGCGCCAATGAATGGCATCCGTTTAGCAACCAAAGTGATAATTCCGAAATTAGTCGATCATCCGATTTGGTCGTCGACAACGGACGCTGATTTGATGCAGAGATACGAAACGCAGTCGGGATTTATTGTAACTCTTGTGAAAGCTCTCTTACGGAATCTGGTGAACCCGCTGAGAGAGGAAGTCATCAAATGCTTGGACTGTATCGTGCCAAATATTCCCGATGACAGTGGAATGTATACTTTATTGATTAAACCGGGTTTCCACCGAATTTGCTTGGCATTGGACCTCAAATCGAAGCTCTACTTTGACGCTTTGAACACTGGTGACGATTTTTCGGTATTATTGGAACCAGTTCCCATTTCCGATAGTGATCTCAGGACGGCTGTCGTCAATTTATTGAGTAGAATGTGCCCAGAATCTAGCCGCATTGCTTTTCCTGACAGTGTCTTCGCTTTAATTTTCTAGCTTATCTTTAAAGGATCTGTGAATAGCATTTTAAAGTTCTGCTACGAAAGTGCGGGTGTGTCGTGTTTTAGTCACGAAGTATACTCAGTGCCGTTGCGTATGTCCTTGATGCCTAAAAAGGGTGGTGCCACGGGTAGAGCGTCCAAGTCGAGAGCACGATAAACGAGTCATGTAGTCCTTTATTAAATCAGCACGTAAAATGAGGGCATTACACTAACTGCACCAATCGACTCTTATTGACAGATTTCAGAGTGAATGCTACGTCGTATATAATGGGATTCGCGCCAGCGCCAGCAGCTCGGTGGCACAAGATACAGAAATCGCGCTCCAAGTGATCCTGAGTCACACACTTAGTCGAATTCCAGCGTGAATTGATCGGAGCGCCCATATCTGCATATCCTGCAACACGCGAAAAAAGGGATGTAGAAAAATGAATGGCAAAAAAGAACGGATGTGAATAATTTTGCTCTGCAAGCTTTAGCATAAGGCCAAGACCCTAAGGATTCTGATAACATTTCATTTGAGGTCCCAGGATCTACCAGAAAAAACTGAGAGCATTCACCCTTCGAAATTACTAGGTCACAAATTTGGCACTTTTCCTTTACTCGGGGATAAAAATAGAAAAGCCAAAGAAATCGAACTTACCGAGAGTGCTTCCTAACCAAAATTTTTCGCTCTTTTCAATGATGTATCAGCCGTTCGATTTAGTTGAAAATTCGTCGACTAGCGTCGTAGAATTTTTTTACGCTTTTTTGCGCGTTTGCGCGAGTTGGGCGGACGACCTCGCACAACTGGGCATATGGCTGCCCTGCATCCTGTAATAGTGTATCCGTTTTCCAGAGCATCTGGAGCGCCACCACGCGGACAATGCTGACGGGGCGCGGTGGAACTCCAGATAACGAGCGGCTTCGAGCCAATACCTGAAATCGGGTATTAGCGCTCTTGCATAGGGCCGAGCAGCGCTCGAGCTTCAACGCTCTTGGATAGGCCGAGTTCCGCTCGAGTTCAACGCTCTTGCATATGGAGCGAACACTCGAGCGCGCTCGGGAGCGGGAGTGAACGCGAAGATTTTTTCCAAGTCCTTTTTCTCAAAATTTTCAGTTGTAAGGACCTAAAAAGATAGATATTTTGATAGAGAAAAATCTGCTCTACAAGATAGGCTGCTTAATTTATTTTTTGCAGTCAGTTTGGAATTTTCACGGGCATTCTTTCGTCACCAACGTGGCCGAAGTTGAATTTCAAGCCGTGAATTTTGAAGTTTCCTTTTATAATTTCGGTATTGCGTTAGCTTATCTGTTAAGCTATTCCAGCTAGTTCTCGACTTTAAGCAAGCCACTTCATGGAAGATTTGTTTAGGTATTCAGGAGAAATGGCGGTGTGAAAAGAAGAAATCGTCGAAGCTTTCGAAAGTACCTATTTGTCAATCGCCTTAACATTTTGAGAAATACGGCTCTCGTGGAAAAATAGGTGAGTTGTATTTCTATTCTCATTGCTCGCGGACCTCTATGCTTAGTGCTTGTGGACCCTATTGTGTTGTAAAACCTCAGGTTTTCTTGATCCTTTTTATTCATCTTTTCTGTTTTTCTGAAATCGCTGAATTCTTCGCATGTTTTGTGCGTGGCAAATTGGCTTTGCATGGATGAGAAGTTTTTTGCGCCTTCACATTTGAAGAGACTGAACCTTTTGTATTTTTAGGTTGCTATTGCGGGAATTATATCCCAAGGTAGAAACGTTTTCTGTTAGCACCCATTCCGAAAATCCATGCCAATGTTCGTTTATTCGGTGTTTATACAATATTCGTTAATTCCTAAAATTCTTGCGAGTGTTTAGTCAAATTTGTTGTTGAAATATGTGTGAAATGCGTGTTACTTGTAGCGAATATAGGAAATCTGAGCAAATTATACCGCTCACCGTACACCAGGCTCGCGCGCACAAGTGCCACATTCTGAATATTTGTCTGCTGCTAGCGGTAGAGCGGAACTCGAGCAGGGTCTCGAGTAGGTGCGCGAGACTGGCGCTCGTTAATAGAGTATCCACGCCGGCCGATATCGCGTGGTGCTCTGTTGTACAGAGAAGGCAATAAGGCCACCCCCCCCCTAGCGCCCCCCCCCCCGGAAAGAGAAAAGTCAAAATTGAGAAATTTGGTTCCCTGTTGGATGTAATCGTGTTTATTCCCACGAAACTGGCGTATTTGCCCCCGATAATTATGTGTTTTATATTCTTTATTGAATTAGGAGCATTCCGGCAACCGATTTATTGGGCTATTCTGGCAAAATCATCGGAAAAGCATTTGTCAAAAATTTCCGAATTTAGTCGCCAGATTTTTTTGGAGCACATTTTTCGTCGAAGAAACAACAAAATGTCGAAATTTCTTTTACCTGAATGCGTTCTCTATTCAACGGCGAACATTTTGATCACCGATTTATCGGGGTATCTCGAAGCAATGCTCGAGAAATCGATTTCCCAAGGAATTTGGAATTTTAGACGATGAGCATTTTTGGGCGTATTTTTCGTCGGAAAAACAACGGAATTTTTAAGGTTTTTGCAATGTAGCGGAAAACTTGAGCAAGGTGAGTCTCTGACCGATAGCATGCAGCATTTTCGCTTTTTCTGCACTGTCGACTCCGTTTATTGGAGAATCGGATGTCGGAGGGCCCTCTCGATTGCTAGGTTTCATTTTCCATACTTCATGTGCTGACTCGCTCTTCTTCTAATCGTAAGAGAATCATGATATAAGATAACAGCACTTTTTTTTATTTTCAGTTCGCGTGTATAAGATTTCTTGCACTTTGACTTGGACCAGCAGGGTCACTGCATCACATGTAACCAAAGATTTACCGAGGGAATAAATTTTTGTACGCATTTTAGTCTCTTTTCACAAAATTGAAGCGCAAACAGCAAAATTGAAAACTCAATTGTGCGCAGTTGTAGATATGACTGAAGACTGCCGCTAAAAACTTCTCGCAAAGTACAATACTATATAACCGAACCGAGCTCATTTGATTGGTGATGGTTTTCACAAGTTTATTTGTAGGTAACTTGGTGCAGACACCAAGAGATGAATCAGACGGGGTTGCACTTCTTCGTTATTCGGATATATGATAGGAGATTTTTTGGCCTATAGGGCGCTCTCTTATAAGCGAAGTCAACTGTATCCGCTATGCAAACGAAGGGGCTTAGACTGAGTTGCAGCGTTTGTTTCCCTTATTCGAGCACAACGTCTATCTAGCGCTTGGTCTTTTTGTACCTGTTTCGAAGGTCCTGTCATGCTTTGGTACAAACCCGACATAGATTGTTTGAGGGCTGTGCTTCCTGGGGCCTAGCGACAGGCGTCGTACATGCCGCTGCGTGCATTATATGCAGGAAATAGCATATTTTTTTAACGAAAATAAGGAGGAAACGTTTTGGAGGGAGTGACTATACCAGAAATTACCTAGGTCGGCTTCCACGCGGCTTGCACCATTGACAAGATGGCCTATGTACCTAAAATGCGATAGTGTTGGCCTATAGAGAAGGAAAAAGTACGAGGAGAGACGTTGTACCTGAAAGAAGGATTCGCGGCGGAGTGCGCCTTTGATCGATGTGTAGTTATCGTCATGCATAGTCTGGGCGCCATGTTGTTAGAAGTCTGCCGCTACGGGAGTGTTTAATGAGCCGATAAAAGATGTCTGCCTACTAGATATCGTACGTGAAACTAGGTCAGTTACGCAATAAGTAATTTCCGGGAAGATAGCCTGCTACTCGTCTGTTCCAGCCCTGCGCGAAGAACGGAGCAAAGGCGACATGGCCCGTCCAATTGCGAAGCTCAGCGGGGTTTTTTGTTGTGCCGGTCGTGTTTGGAGGACTAGACCGGTATACGAACCGACCAGAACAGTCGGGCAATTGGTTGGCAGCTGGTCGAATATGTAGAAGGAGCTTTTGCTGTGGGATTCGGATCTCCTTCTGATCGTGAGAGCCGTCAGTCCTAGCAACTCGGCTTGAATTGCAATCACAGAGCGTTGGTGCTTTATGTAACCCACTCCTAGTGCGTGACCCTGTGCGTGTTCCTCCGTCTTGCCGCACGTGTTCTCGGCGCGTTGAATCACTTCCTCGTACCCTGGTATCTCTGGCACTGGGAGCAGATCAAACGAAACTCGTTGCTCTCCCGGCCGGTTCTAGGTGTGGCTGCCTGGCTCTCTGTTGGCCGGGTTAGATCAGTCGTTGATGAGCTTCGGCTAGTGTGTTCAGTGCCGCTTAGGTCCTCGGCTCTCTTGTATTCTCATATTGTTCTTGTCGCATGTTCGTGTGCGGCAAGTGTTGCGTTGACGTGACCGCAAGTCGGTCTAGTAAAGTTTACGCCTTAGGGACCCCGCAGTAAGTCGTCGTACCTACAGGGACCCATGTAGATATCCCTCTCTCACACTTATGATTAGTGGAATTCGTATTCTCGACTATTCGATCCGCTTCGTTTATGCACATGTTTCAATCGAAACTGTGGCTGTACTGTGTTTTCTGTTTCATTCGATTCACCAGAATGAGCAGTGAAGATGAGCCTGAGACTGCGGGCACTCACACCCTGTGGGAAGATCGACAGCAGTCGCCACCAATTGTTGCGTTTGATGCGAGTGAATCGGAGAGCGAGGAAGAGGAGGCAGCTGCCTCAGGAACAACTTCGACGAAGGGCCAGAAAGAAAGTGTGAAAAGAGGACGAAAGAAAAAGGAGGAGGGAGCGAAGCTGAAAGACATCAAATTCAGCCTGTACGTGAACAAAATAGAGAAATTCGACGCGATTCGAAGGCGCGTACAAAAGAAGACCAGGCGTCAAGTATTGTTATATCTGATGGACCTAGATCGGCGTGTTAGTGGTGTTTCGTCGACACCAAAGAAAAACTGGCCACCAGAAGCACAATTGCGGTCACTTTCTCTGATCCCTGGAACGTCAACCGGCGGAACTACTCCTTTTGGCTCGGCTGCAACACGTGAGTATTTGCTGTGTGACTAGTAGATACTGTACATATGTACACTCCTGCTTCGAACGCGCGCTAGAGCTGATTCAGGGGATCCTAGTAAATGCGAGGCTTCTCAA
>JASANH010001550.1:0-18801 GCA_030248295.1 Mesodorylaimus sp. YZB2_4 | reverse complement strand
CTGATAAGCCTCCTTCCACCGAATTAGTACATGCCCCGGATTCCTCGTCAACAAAATAAAACACCTAGAACTACCAAGAATCGATTTGCGACCTCCAATTTGGGCATCTTATTCACTCACCTTTCGTTTCTTGCCGGTGGTGGCATCGACGGTCGTTTCCGAATGTTTCACGACTTTGTGCGTGTAGTTTTGCGGCAACGATGCTATCCCATTGTAAGCTGCTCAGCCGTTCGAGTGGATTTCCGTACCCGGAAGAATATGCCGTTGGATAAGCGGCAGCAAGGTGCCAGCGTCCCTGTTTTCGACGATGCAGAGAAAACATTTCTCTGCAGCTCCACGTTCGAAAATCCAAACATCGGCGGCCTTTTTCTTCCCGCGATCATACTTCCTTTTTGTGATGACCGTCTCGTCTATCTCGACGACCTTTCGAACCCAACCAATCGCTGGCGAATTTCCGTAAAAATCAACTGTGACATCACGGAAAAATTGGTGCCAATCAACATTTGTGCGTGTACTGCGCGTGGAACCATCCTCCCTTTCGCGCTGGAATTGAATTTGCTCGATCGAGAAATTATCCAAACACCAAAAGTAGGCCAGCATCCAAACATCCTTCGCCGATTATTTTTTTTTAACCAAGAATAGGAGAAAAATTATTTCCCTTTCCCCCCCCCCCCCCCCCCCCCCAATTTTGTTTTTTTTTCTTCTCTCTTCCTTTCTCTAAATGTCATCCTCTTTTCGGCCGCCGCGCAAGCGCCGTTCGGACACAATGGGCCCAATCCTACGGAATACGAGAACGGCCAGAATCACGGATCTACTTTACAGGATGGCGAAATGAGCGCCAGTGCGCACGCACCACGTGTTTCCGGCGGGTGGCGTCATTTTGAATTCGTCGAATTTCGAGTTTTAGTCGATTGCTCAACAACTATCCAACGAATCTCGATGTTCGATAGATCAACCGAAAGAGGAGAAAATTTATAGCAAGGAAAGCGAAGGTAAGGTTTTAAACCAGTGAAGTTGGTAGTTTTTTGAGGAAGAAGCAAAATCGGTAGGAAACATGCGAAAAACATTGGCAAGTGCTTATGTCTCTCTAGACTTTTGAGGTTGGCCCAAAAATTTCTTTCTCCCAGATTCGGATAGAGCAGCTTTTGAGGAGCTGTGGCATATGCCCTTTTTAAAAATGGACTTGTAGAAGGTTTTTTATGAGCTTCGGAAGTAGAGCCGCATTTTTTTCAAAAATTTTGTTGTTTTTATATGTTTTACAAGCTGTTGAGGCTAGTTTTCACGGCTTATTACGGTTGGACTTGTGGATTACTGCAGCAGGATGCCATAAACTAACGCAATGCGCGTTTTCTCTCACTTTACACTACTTTACACTATATTGTGCTCTTTCTTTTTTTTAAGATTCGCACATAGGCGTAAATGGCAGGAACATCGTCAGATCGATTTGTCCTGTCATTGCGAGCGTTAGCGACGTCTGATTTGCAATTTGCGCAAGCTTTGTTTCTGGAATCCTCTGTTCGACGAAGACGAAAGGGAGACATTTCGGGCATTGATGGATTTATCTGTCTCAGCGAGAGATTGCGACGATGTTCAGCACCACCTGCAACGATTATTTGACTTTTGCGACAACAGTATCGGTGGTGGAGACGATGTCATGACTTTGATCGATGTACCAAATTTTGTGAAGCATTGGAATTTCATATTCGAAACGTTGCATCATCAGGCGAATCGTCCATTCTTGCCTGAAGAATGCCAGCAAACCCTCCGATGCTACCTTTATTTTTTGTCATCGAAGTCTCCGTCAGACGGAACTCCGGTGAGGTTTCCATGTCCAATCATTCCGAAATTGGCGAGCATGCCTGAATGGCAGTCTTCGATCGATGCTGTCATGAGTCAACGATACGAAAAACAAATGGCCAAACTTTTTATCAGTGTTAAAGAGATGCTTATCCGCTCATCTAGTCTCGTGAAAACATTGGCGCTGGAATTGGTTCAGGTTGTTGCACCGAATCAGCTGGATGGATCGGTACACGGCTCACACTACGTTCATCGGATCGATCCAACCTTGTACAAAATTTTGCAGGCCATTGATTTGAAAGCGAAAGTGATTTTTGACGTCTCCAAGTATGGGGACAGAGCTTCTGGTGTTCTTAAATGTGTGCTTTTGAACGATACTGATCTCAAGCAGACGGTTGTTAGAATTCTACGTAGTAATGGTGCTGCCCGCTTTGCCAGTGAGGTGACTGACCTGGTTTATGATTATCTAGTCCAGTCTAGCATGAATACGGTATTGAAAATGTGTTTGGAGGTGAAAAGTTTATGCCCGGCCCGTACCTTACCTGCTGTACCATTGAGAACGAAGTTGAGCGGTGGTGGAAAGAAGTAGAAAGCTTCATTTTCCGATGAGAGGTTAACCAGGAGTAAACATTTATTTCGTAGCTTCTAAATCACACCCAATCGATTACAGTTCACTGTGCGCAACAAATACATCGCAGTGTAAACTGTCGGATTCATACCACTGCCTGCCCCATTTCTAAGCATGCTAAAGTCTTTTTCTAGCAAGTCTTGCGTGATCGCTTTGGGGCACAAACTAACTTGGTCACCAAGCTGCAGCTCATTGAACACGTAATAGAAGAACTGAGGCACACCTTTGCAAACAGCCGAAACGTCCTGATAGCACTGGCTGGTGATAAAATGGAGAGCGTGTTTCGCCTTCAGCGAACTAAGTTTGAACTTCCTTTTAGCTGCTTTCATTTCTTGAACTTCTTTCTTCACCGCCTTATCGATATCGCGTTTCCACTCATCAAAATATCTCGATACGTCCAGTAAATCCATTCGTAACTTTTCCGTGTCTTCATAGCTGTTATACCGTTGGGAACTGTTCATCGCAAGCCACATGGTGCGACACGCCCGCATGAATTCACGCGTTCCTATGAAGTTCTTGGTGCGGCAGCAGCAAACATACAATAGTGTCAACCCTTACCTTCGGAGCCGATCGCATCGATCTTAATTAGAACATTTGCGATCTGATGGCTAAAAACATCGACCGCACGCTGGACGTTCATCTGTCCAAATGACTGCATTCGCACATGTCTTTCAGTTAGTTCTCGATCGACACGTAAAGAACATCGCTTTTGCCGTTGTTGCCAATTGCGAACAGAGATAATATGATTCCAGCTACAAAAATGAAGTGTTCGGGAAAAGAAAATGTTGAGAGGAAAAGGAGGTATTACCTTATCTGCTGGTTGTTCTTGATCAAAACACGCCGTCTTGACATGAAACTGTTTCGCAATTTCTTGATACAATGAGACGGATCAGACAAAATAAATATTTGCCGACGTTGATCAACTCGATTTGGTACTGAGTACCCATCCCTGAACAAAAATTAAAGCGTTATTTGCAAATACTGAGCTTTCAGATGTGACTTACTTTCGCTTATTTCCAAGCAGCAAATTCTGAAACGCACGATTCGGTCCAGACCCATCACAGATAGCTGCCAAGACTTTAAGTTTCCGAAATTCTAAACCACGGACGACTTTCCAAAACCACTGATCTAGCTTTCCAGCCGTTAATGAGCCAGAAGTTGGAAAAGCAGCTACATTGATGGCGAACCTGGAAAAGTAGAACACAGTTGAAAAGCCGCACCTAAGTAAGATTGTGCAACATACTTTTCTTTACAGAATAGCGGGACGTATTGGAAAACTAGCAACTGTGTTGCTTCTTTCTCTATATTGTCATTCGCCCGGCCAAACATTGCTTGCGTCTCAGAGTTGAATTCACATCCTGGCCGAATGTGAACCTAAACAGGCAGCTTAAATCACACATCGTTTCTACGCAATAGAGTAAGTCATACTTCGTCAAACACCACTGATCCGTAACGAAGAGATGGATCCTTTGCAGCAAGTTTGCCCAATCGCGATATGACGTCATAATCCAAGCCCGTCCTGACACCACCGACGTTCTTCCAGTTAATCACAGTCGATACGGATGGTAACGGAACAGCTGATACTCGATGATTTCTACCCCATGAAGACCGACTTCGATAATTTCGCAAGCACAGTGCTCTGGTGGCTGCGTTATAGCGTCGTCCAGTCGGAGCTCGGTTGCTGTTGATGGCCGCATTCAAGTTGGCGTAATACTTGGTCAGCGCCTCGCTTGTGCCGACGTGGTGAATCATGGTGTGAAGAGAAAGTTGCTCGAATTTCGTGAACGGTTTCTTCCGTTTGCAAGCTTGCCAGTTACACACGTACCGACGATGCAGTGGATCAATACACGAATTTTCCATTTTTTGCGGATTTAGATGAGCTTCTTTGACGTGCTCCCGCAATTCCTCCAAGGTTGTCATCTCGCACTGTTGACACGTTCCATCGGCCAATGACCACTTGCACCTGGGTGCCGTTAGTTCCTCATGTTGAACTTCGAACGATTCTTTTTACGATCGAACCGCACGTCGGATCTGAAGGTTTTCAGGGCGGTACTTCGAGAGTTCCGACTCAAGTCTCCGTTTCCTTTTCTTCTCCACCCGCGACACATCCGCCATCGCTTTCCGTTTCCTTTCCAATAAATTCACTCTGACACCCAATTTCTCCATTTTCTCAGGAGTCGTCAAAAATTTGGAGCCAGTGCGCACAAGTCGTTGCTCACGAGTCTTTGAACGACGTTGAAGACGTAATTTCATGGCTTGTAACACTTCCCTACTTTTCTTGCAAGGTGTACAACTTTGTTGACTTTGCCCTTTCACCAACCGACAGACCTTCGATTTCGCTGAGTCTCGGGTTATCATAATTGACGCAAAGCGTTTCCTTTTGCCGTCCCACTCCAACTTTCTAATCGTATCGCCAAACGCAGCCAAGTCAATACCAGGACAAATCCGATTTTGTTTCTTCTTCCGCTGAATTGCAATTCTGAGAATATTTTTCGCCAGTGTGCAATGTTTGCACCTCACCAAGCCAGGTGGCTTCGACCGATCGCAACGTTTGCTACGAATTACGTTGCCGTCAAACTGTAACCCATAAGCAAACAACTGCAAATACCATTCAAACTATAAATCAAATCTTACCTTCACCGAAGAGCAACCAGTCGATCTTGCTAGCGGATCCAGGATATCAATGCCACAACAAAGCCTCGATTTCGTTTCTGACATGGCCCGATCAGGTAAAGGAATTGTTGGATGATTGATGTAATAATTTATCTGGATCGTTGCATCAGCATTGAAGTAAAGATGAGTCGAGAAGTACACGCTCGACAATGTCTTAATATGAGGCAGCTTAAAATCAGATCCGACACGAACCACACCATTGGCAATCGCTGCAATCATATCCTTCGCTGTCAAAAATCTCTTTGATGCGGAGCGCAAAGGCGAGCTTGATCCATCCTCATTGATCACACATTCTAAATGTTGCTGCTTATTTGGACAAAACCACACCCTTCTTCCGATCAAATCTGGCCGCTCTTTTACTAGCTTCTTGTGGAAGCTTGACATATTTACTACAAGTCTAAAAAAAGAAAGAGCACAATGTAGTGTAAAGTAGTGTAAAGTGAGAGAAAACGCGCATTGCGTTAGTTTATGGCATCCTGCTGCAGTAATCCACAAGTCCAACCGTAATAAGCCGTGAAAACTAGCCTCAACAGCTTGTAAAACATATAAAAACAACAAAATTTTTGAAAAAAATGCGGCTCTACTTCCGAAGCTCATAAAAAACCTTCTACAAGTCCATTTTTAAAAAGGGCATATGCCACAGCTCCTCAAAAGCTGCTCTATCCGAATCTGGGAGAAAGAAATTTTTGGGCCAACCTCAAAAGTCTAGAGAGACATAAGCACTTGCCAATGTTTTTCGCATGTTTCCTACCGATTTTGCTTCTTCCTCAAAAAACTACCAACTTCACTGGTTTAAAACCTTACCTTCGCTTTCCTTGCTATAAATTTTCTCCTCTATCGGTTGATCTATCGAGCATCGAGATTCGTTGGATAGTTGTTGAGCAATCGACTAAAACTCGAAATTCGACGAATCCAAAATGACGCCACCCGCCGGACACACGTGGTGCGTGCGCACTGGCGCTCATTTCGCCATCCTGTAAAGTAGATCCGTGGCCACAATCAAGATCATGGCTATACCTACTATATGTGATAAATCACTGGCTCGCACCGCCGCTCGCGCCCCCTAGCGGTATGAATCAATCAGCGTGTCCACGGAATGGCGTGAAGGCTCGGAAAGAGATGATAACATATGGTCAATACCCAGAGGCACAAAATGAGCCATACATGGTTAATTGCCAAGGAAATTTAAATATGGCAATTTAGCGTCAATTTTGAATTTGCCGCCGATCAGGTTCGGTGTCTTGGTGTCTGCTAGAAGCGCCAAAAAAGAAACCATCAGCCAGCTCGTTCTTTCGATGGTTTTGTTCTTTCGGTTCTGACTGAATCCTCTGCATCGCTAATCCGCCCTTTTATTGCAGCTGGTGTGTTATGAACATCTTATTATTCGTAGTGTTTTTATTTTTGTACACTTGCTGCCGCCATTAGACTCAATTACGAAACAACGATGAAATCCGACCTTCTCATGGAATTTGTGTCGAAGCACCCGGAAATAGTTGGAATGCAATTGTATTTATCACCGCGCGCGCTGGGCTATGACGTACCGTGCCATATTAATGCTAACGGAACCATAAGGGCGGATGAAAATGCAAATCGCTTCGAATTTTTCACCTCACCGATTGATCTCATTCACCAACTATTTGACCCAAATATTAGAGCGGCCAGCGCATCACATGATTTGTTCTTCGAGCCAGGAAGAAAGCGGTCTGTACGCAAGTTTCTGCATATTGGCCATCCAGAATCACTCACGCCGAATGTGGCTAACTGCTCGAGAAAGTGTTCTGGCTTTAAACTACCGCCTTTCAATGTTTACGCAGAAAGCGGCTTGCGCACAAAGGTGAGGCTACAATTTTTGTTGGAAGGAATTTGTGATTTAGCACTTCGGGGTTTCGGAATTTAGGTTTTGATCGACGGCGACGTGCTGCGTAGCGAAAAATGCTGCAAGACCGTTAAAGCAAATCGCCGGGAGAGAATGTGCAGCATGTGCTCGCAGGCGAAACGAGTAATGGCCTCGTACATCCGGGGATTAAGACATGAGCTCCTCTTTTGCAACGGCGTCAAACGGGCCAAGTTCCAAGATTTGATCAAGTCAAAAAGGTGGGAAAGCGAACGTCGAGATGCTTCCATCGCCCATTTCGTACGGAATCGATTATTCGCCTTGCAATGCACTGGCCAAAAGAGCGAACGGAGCGCAAGTCCTCAATGCAAGCATTGCTGGAAGCTGCAAGCATCTCTCAAGTTCAGGCGATGGCACGATCGACGGAAGAAAGTGGCCGAAGAAAATCGTCTAGTCTACTCGCAGCAAAGATATTTATCAGTGTCAGATCGTGAAAAAAAGGCGAAGATTTTACGGCATCGACGTGACGCCAATGTGAAGAAGTTGCGCGCCCAGACGGTCCGGGTGGAGAAGCAATTGAAACAGGCCGAAAAATACGTTCCAAAGCACGCCGAAAACCGGAAGCCAGTCGAGAGTATTGTTGCTCACTTGGACAAAGAGGCAAGTCGACACAATAATCCAGTATGTCGATGGCTGGAAGAGAACGGGCGAGTATGTGGTCACAAAGCTGAATCCATTCAGAAACTGCTCGCTCATTTGAACGGCGCCCATATTTCCATTCAAAAAAAACGGAATCGGCCGCTGGAACCATTGGAGCACGAGTATCAATGCTGCTGGAAGGATTGCAAGCGGCGAAATCCATTCCGATCGTGGAAGCAAGTATATGCCCATTTGAAGGAGCATTCTGGTACAGTAGAGACGGAACGCCGTTTAAATATCGCCCGAAATCAACTAATTAATTCCAATCGAACACGAGCTGGCCGCCGGCACACGCAAGCGGCTAAAGATCTAGCCTTGGCTAAATATCGTAGCCGAAGGAGCTGGCAGTTGGCCTGCGAATATTCTGGCTTACCGATGATCAGCGGGAAGACGATTCGAGCCATGAAGAATATGGGCAAAGCGACAACGGGCATCGACTTAGAAACGATTGTGAGAATGGATCAAATAGCTCAGCAACGACCATACTTGCGTCATGGAGTGCTGGTTTGCGACGAGGTAGGCTAGCAAATTTCGTCAGATGGGCATATGAGAAGTATGGTCTGGGCTGTGCGTCCCCCTCCCCTTCCCCAGTTATGAAATTTGACTTTTCTAGCAACACTGACAGTTGGTAGCGATAACTGCCTTATTTCAGATCCTTAACATAACATGCTTCCCATCAGATTTTAGGGGTCTTCTACCTCCATGTATTTGCATTTAGAGGCACATGCCCATACATGGAGAATAGCTAGGAAGGCTTGGTAATAATTGTGCTTTCATACAGGTTTACATTCGCCCATCGATAACATTTCACAGCACATCTAAGATTGTGTACGGATACGCAGATGATAACCGTGGCGAATTGGCGACCAAGTTGCTGGTATTTCAGTATGTGGGCATATTTTGTAAGCGGAAGTAAGAAATATGTTACTTTTTGACATACAGTATGGCGTGTACTGGCGCAACTTTCACTTCAGCTTTCGGGCCAACGTGGCTGTGTACGCCTGCGCAAAGAAGGGTGTCCATGCCAATATTATAGATTGGTTCCTCCTGGTTGGAGACTCGCTCGAAAGCCATGGCTTTCACTTGCATGGGCTTGTATGCGATGGTGACTCCAAGAACCGCGGCTTGCAGAATACGCTCTCAGCATTGGACGCGTACGGCGATACCAGCTCGTGAGTTATGGTGTTCTTGTTTGTACGCATAGTCAAATATGGTGCTATATATTGCAGGAATTTGGACTCCGGCATCGTGCATCCATTCACCAGCCAAATCCGCCGTTTCTATCTGCTCTCTGACCCAACGCATTGCATTAAGAAGTTCCGGAACAGTTGGTGCAATCCTAAGAAAGACCTCAAGATACTGGTGGCGCCTCGCAGTGAGCATGATTACGCCTTACCTAGCGCATGGCATCCAGTGAGGTAAGCGGCGTCCTTACTTGTATGTAGTATGTTGCACTATGGACACGAAAGGCTCTTTTATTGCAGTTGGGATCACTTGATGGCGGTCTACGATTTTTAGCTGAACCAAGTGCTGCAAGGCCATCGAGTGGATCGTCAGTTGACTGAGAAGCATGTCGCTGTCGAGAACTATGAGAAAATGAACGCACAAACTGCTGTGGATGTGGTCAGCGAGCCAATCGAAAAGGCAATGGAAGATGAAGTGCTCGAATCAGAAGGTTAGATAATTAGAGGCTTGAGTTGTAAAATAACTAATACTACAGTATGTTTCTTTTTTAGGAACGCGCCGATATATGCAGTTGGTACGTACATTTTGGTTGGCCATGAATCAAGGACGAGTATTTACCAAATTCAAGCATACCACGCAATTACGAGCTGACCTCGAGTTTGTCGGCCGGGAACTGTCAGCGTGGCATCATCGATCAGCTAATCAGTTGGGTTTTATAACTTCGGAATGTTACAATGATGCTATGCGAGTATGCAAAGCAGTACCAGGCCTCATCGATCAGATATTTCATCACTTGACAGCTGACGGTTTCAAACCTCGCTTCATTCCGCGCTTAATCACTCAGGACTTCTTAGAACGCGATTTCGGTGCCATGCGTCAGTCTTGCGGCGGGGCCTCAAACCCACCAGTCCAGGCTGCCATATACGGGTTGAAAACGCGCAACGCGTCGCTCCTGCTGAACTTTGCCACCAAGTGCCCACCGTCGAACTTCATTGTTGCAGTAAGCTGCTGGGCCGTTTTTCCAGTCTCTTATCCTATCGGACAGTTCTGTCTTAGGCCGCTTCTCCGGTGGAGGTAGAGACAGCGCCGGGGTTCATTGATCGCGTGGACCACGAAGAAATCGTTTGATTGATCATCTGAAGACACTGGCGATCGACGCTTTCAATTGGATCAATCGTTCCAGCTATCTATACTTCTTAGCGTTCTCGTAAATTTTTGTGTATGCTTTTAACCTTTTAAAATCTACATTGGTAGTTCGCTTGCTGATACTCCACAGCAAAATTTCCCGTTTTTGATTTTAAAAACCTTTCTCACTAGAAAAAAATCTTTTGAAATCTCTGAAAACAGCTTCAAACCGTGCTTCGTTTTCGTCTAATTTTTTAAAAAGAATTGGTTTGAGTGGGAAAAAATCGTTCCTTTTCTGTCGCCTTTTCTCTTTCTCTTATTGCGTATGCTCATTTGGTTTTGGATATACCTGGTACAATAAAATCTTGATGAGATATGCGGCTCAAATAATACAATAAGTATTACCAAACTCAACTGCCACTAGTCCAGCAGATACGGAACAGAATCCAGAACCTACAATTTATAAGAGCCATTCACAATGCTTTCTTTCGTTCAGCGTGGTGAATTGCTTTTCTTGGACGCCGATTTAACTTTCTCAATGGTTCGCAATGCTGGTGCGACAACTTCTGGCTTCGACTTGGCCATTGAAATTTTAACTAGCTGACCTCCAATCGACAGTGCTGCGCCGTCCACTATCGCCTTCAGCAAATACTCGAGGACGGCGGGTGCGATAGGGGCATCGACAACCTTCCGAGCAGCTTTCGTAAGTTCAGCCAATAAGCATTCGTCGCTTCGCAAAAGCTCCAAGACGACGTTCAGCGAGAATGGACCGAACCTGGCGGGGTCAAAACGAGCCATCGCTCGTCGATCAATCGCGCGTACGAGGTCGATCGCTGGTTCACCGACTTTGTGCGACCATTTCCAACGCCACTGATCCTGCTGCTCAAACGCTCGTCGCTCCTTGGTGTTCGGCGCCAAACGAGCGAGAATCTCTCTGGCTGTCGGCGAATATTCGCTTGGATGTGCTCGGATCCATTTTTTGGCTCGGATCATAGTAAATGCCACTTGAGTGTTGTAACGATTTACGAGACAGCTCGGTACAGGATGGTTGGGCGTGTTCAATGGCGGCGGTGCGGATGGCTGATCACCACTGGAGCAGTAGATCGATGGTGCCGTAGCTTCCCTTCGGCAAAGCAAACGAAGTATGGCTTCCTCCGACTTCTCGGCTTCCTTGGCTACGGCTGGATTCCAGCAGCATTCGATGGCGAGCTTCCAGAAATCACGCCAACTTTTGCTCAGGGCGGTTTCTCGATCGGCGCGAAAAAACATTCGCCTTTTCTTGTTCAACTCTCGGAATTGCTGCAAAAATTCTTTAACCGCAGCTTGAACTTGCGGCCGAGAAGCGAGAGCGTCCTTGACCACGTCCACCATTTCGGCCAGCATTTTTCGAATATCAGCTGCCAGACTCCCGGTTGTCGTCAGCTTCCCTAGCATTTCAGCAATCATTTCGAACAAATTCCAAGATTTAGTGAGTTTTAACAATGAAAAGCCAACCAAAACCTAATCTACGAATAACGAAGGAAAGAACAAAACCATCGAAAGAACGAGCTGGCTGATGGTTTCTTTTTTGGCGCTTCTAGCAGACACCAAGACACCGAACCTGATCGGCGGCAAATTCAAAATTGACGCTAAATTGCCATATTTCAATTTCCTTGGCAATTAACCATGTATGGCTCATTTTGTGCCTCTGGGTATTGACCATATGTTATCATCTCTTTCCGAGCCTTCACGCCATTCCGTGGACACGCTGATTGATTCATACCGCTAGGGGGCGCGAGCGGCGGTGCGAGCCAGTGATTTATCACATATAGTATAGCCATGATCAAGATTGCGCGCACACCTCGAGTGCGCGTAAAAGTTAGTCGGGATTTAGCAAAACTTGATTAGATTCCTGCAAATCTTGACCAGAATCCCACATTAACCTGAACTTGCATTGAATTCGCGCATTTAAGTCGAGTGAGAAAATCTCATCAAGTTCAAGCGCGCAATCTTGAAAAAACTTGAATTAATCAAGATTGCGCACTTGAAATCAAAATTGCGCACTTGAATTAATCAAGATTGCGCCCTTGAATACTGTAGGGCGCGTCTGGACACAATCAAGTTTTCCCAACTTGATTGAATCAAGATTCTAAAATAATCAAAATTGTACTATTTGACTAAATCAAGATTTTCAATGGCCTAAACCTGAAACTATATTTTACCAGAAACAGAAAGAGGTTCCTTATTTGGTAATTTGGGCGGGCGGGAAACCGGAAAGGCGAAGTTCGTCTCGTTCGGGTCCAATTAATTGTTGTGTTTCGAGCTAAATTTTTTTTGAGAACAACTGCAGTGTTTTAAAACTTGGCTGACTGGCAGAATATGTTTCTTTTTATTTTATAGTGACGATTTTTTAATCGGCTTAGCAAATAATTTAAAAAACCTAATTGGAACCATTTAGTCAACATCGGTAAGTAAAATCAAAAGAATTATATATTTTGTGGTCGCTCAAGTAGTAAAATGTAAAGCATGCGCAGGCAGCCTGTCTACACTGCCCTGTCGATTTTTACCCAGGTGCTGTACTGTACAGTTTATCTAGGCTCAGCAGTTAGGCTAGTGAGATGGTGATCGCGTGGTGCTCATTTTCAGGTGAAGATATACAGCGATTTTGCAAATATGCGGAATCGCGATTCTCGTGGACTGCTACGTGGTCGGTGCCAGCAATCGGGATGCGACTCGTGCCCAGAATACGTGATGAAAGAAGGGTCAAATGCTTGTGATCGATGTCATCACGCAGGTTCAAAACATTATTTGATCGAGGTATGATTAGGCCATATATGTAATGTCATGAAGTATAATGGACTTTTATCTGTAGGAAAATGGACTTGTGTTTTAGGGAAGGTATGAGATTGGTTGTTTTGTGGAAGTTATGAAAAAAGGAGAGAGAGAATGAGTGGTAATTTGTGTTGTATTGATGATGTGTTGTTTTTTATATTATTATTTGAGGATAGATAGGGGGTTTTAAAAGTTTGGAGACGAAGACGAAGTGGTGAAGTTCCTGAGAAACGAAATTTAAAAAAGTTACCCAGCGGTAACGATCTTGAAACACGGGTGGCACGCGACGCGTCCGCGACTCTTTGCGACCGCAACGAAACCGTGTGCGGGGACGCAGACCGTTGAAAGAGAGCGCGAGCGCTCTCCCCTTCTCCCACACATCTTTTGCCGCATTTTGCGATGGACAAACAACACATCTAATCCAAGATGTGTGCCTGGCTATGTTAGACCTCTCTTGTTGCGTAATGTTCCCTAAAAATGCACACTAGGCTACTAACGTCCAGGACAGGCCAATAGATAAAATTGGGAGATGCTGATAGACACGAGATTCGAAAAAACTTCCATACGACAGACACTCCATGGCATAACAACAAAGGCACGCTAACAGGCAAGCAATGCCTGCATGCTGATCCAAACTCCACATTACACTTGAATAAAAGCTAAACATTTGGCTGATTTTGGTAAACATTAGCCGCCAAAGAATGCTGCCTTTTCTTCTTCATAATTTTTCCAGATGGTCTCCCTGCTGGCAGTCTTGCAGCAGACCTTATTTTTCCTTGCGCTCGCCGACTGATCGAAGTGACTTGGGTATTTATCCTTTTACCCGCGCGCCAATGATTGCCAAAACTAGCACCGCCTGTCCGCAAGAAAGTTGACAGTTGACTCGGTGTATTTGCAGCCCGTTCCAAACGTGATACATATATATGCGAGCGTCCGACATGACCGTTTCATCATGAGAATATTTCTGCAATGCCGCAATCAGTTTTTCGCCCACTAATCTCGGCAATATATTCTCCTAAATAAATTACAGTAGAACTCATCAACTAGATGACCTATTGTAAATGACATAAAGTGTGTTTCGCCTGTGGAGAAGATACCATGGGGTTTGAAAGAAGGCTTCCTAATGGTAAGAGCCCCGATACATAAACCCAACGGGTTTCTGCGAGCAAAGGATTTCATACTACAGCTAAAAATATCTTGCCTCTGTTTCCTCGCTTCTTGGAACCGCAATTTGATCTGGTGACGCCAGTGGTGAATCAGTTTCCATGCTCGTTGGATGTTGACTACATAGCTGACTGCTCCTTCGACCATCTGAAAACCCGAAGTCTGCATTCGCCGGAGTCTCCTATGATAAACACTCTTTATGCAAAAAATTTTTGTTAAATGCCGAACCTTACGTCTAATCTTTGATAAAAGCTTGAGTCCCGAGCCGATTCTCCAAAGGCCAAAACCGCCATATCGTGCCGATCATTGGAGGTGATTGCTGGCATATTAGGCAATCCAACTCCTTTCGATCGATACAAAGCTGTTTGATGCTTGCAAAATCCGCCGTACGAACCGACTGGACAGGAACATACACCCAACTTTGGGTCGATATAATAATATTCGTCCATCGATTCACTTTTGACCGCATAAAATCGTTCTCGATTTCGTGAATGTCTCCGTCCGTTATGGCAACTGCTCTCCTCAAGGCTTGCTCCAACAATAAATACTGGCTCGAGTCGTGAGACGAAGTGAATTGCCTGAGGCGCCGCTGGTAGTACTTCTCCATGGAACAAACGACAAAATCCACTAAGGCGATAACATTAAATGCTTTTGTTCTAAAAAAAGTTTAAAATCAAAGACTGGAAAATCAGTCAGACAATACCATAAATTAGAAGTGAAAATACGTACCGAGTTAAAACAATATCTTTAAAGAGCCTGATGGCCGCTTCCACGTAATTATTCGTATGTGATCCTCGAATAGCAGCGGTCTTACGATAAGCAAGACACCATAATTCACGGCGCTTCCAATAGGCTAAAATATACTTTTGAAAATTCGGATACTTTGTTGCCACAGGTGAATGATAAGCCGCAATAAATTTTAGTTCTGATTGATCGATGGTGTTTGCATAGATGACCTCCCGAAAAAGCTTCATCAAGGTCGTCCGATCTTCTTGCAGAATTCCATTATCCGATGCACGCAGCCAGCGCCAAACCGCTTGTGAAACATGGAAAAAACAAAGCAGCCCCCTAGACTGGGGCCACACGGAACGAAGTGCATTTTGTTCAGCGTCTGAATCGTCGGTCATGAATATTTCCGGTGCTGATTTGCCACAAAATCCGAATTCACCCAGAGTCGTTTTTAAAGCTTGAAAACCATTCCGATAATGCTCCTCTGATTGACCATTTGTGATTATCACCCCAACTGGAATCGCGCCAACAGGGCACTTCGAAAAAAGGAATGTCATAACATGATGACCATCGTCACATGAGCTTGTAGAATCCACAAAAATAATTTCTGAGCTCGATTGAAGACGATGAGCACGACGCATAATCGGTGTTAAAATAACCACAACGTATGGCTCCTTTTGAACTCGCACAATAATTCCGTTTTGCCCGTATTCGGATGTCTTGCCCTCCAATAGCGACCACATTCGATCGCCGTCTCGATCGCCATAGTGATCTTTATGCCAAATTGAATGCCAATAGTAAACCGTATTTCTCCGCGGTACAGTACTCGTAGCTGCGAGGACTGCCTCGTCTCCATCGCATTCCAATTCAATTTGTGTCGTGTAATAGTTCAATGCAGACGACGGCGAATGACCTCGATTAAATAATTCGATGAACTTCCCACGAATTTCGCCCGTTGGTCTTAATAATGAGAGCGCGTGGGCATTTTGAATCGGATGGCTATGACCCGTATTCAGTTCAATAATACCGCGTAATCCAATCTAGTCGAAAGAAATAAAAAATTAGGCAACAAGCAGCAGCAAGCGTCTTCTAATTGAATTATCAACCGACTATGACACAAGAACATAAGTCTTGCTTACCTTCAAAAAAGAATCGTTTCTTCTCGCTTTCTCTGAATCGTTTTTAATTTTCAAGACAATTGAGGCATTGCAGTTCCGGGCAAGTGATCTTGGGTTCGAATTCTTGTCAACATGTTGAAAATTCGATAACCGACAAACAAAATCCTTTCGAAAAGTTAAATAGCGACCATCCGGCTTATACGTTCTACGAACATTCCAAGTCGTTTGTGATAATTTTTGATATTCATTTAACCATGTTTGAAAATCTTGCTCGTTATTACAGTCGCACCGAATAATCACTTTGGAATCACTCTCTTGGCACTCAACAATTTCGTGCTTAAAGCTGTTCGGCAGCTGTTGCAACAGCTCCTCGATGTTCATATTTGGGAGTGCAAAAATTGGAATATGATATCGTTGGCTATATGGTAAGTACGAACTACGAAACTCGAAAGGGCGGGAACGTAGCACGCCACTACGCCACAAGGCGCCACTCTTCGAGCCTGCGACCTCGCACACGGTTTCGTTGCGGTCGTAAAGAGTCGCGGACGCGTCGCGTGCCACCCCCCGCCCTAGCCCTGGTAGACTATAGAAATACGCCCCTCGCTGACCTTGCACGCCAGGCCGTGGGTGACTCACCCAGTACCGCCGAGATTCTCCAAGTGGAGAGACGGACGCAAACTGAGTAGACAGTCTCGGCTGTCGAACACTGAAGGTTTGACTGCTGGTCGACTATAGGCAAAACGGGCTTCGGCCCACAAAAATTTATTAAAAAAAAGAGGGAGCGAGGACGCATTACACATGAAATGATTCACCAGACCGCGAGTCGAACATCGTCCGTAACTGCGCACCTGGCGCGAGAGGCGTCATCATCCTCGCCGTCATCTTCTCCATTATCGTCATTAGCAACATGTTCATCCTCACCAGCCCGAGACGAACAGAAGCTTGCATTCGCAGGATGTGCAGTTTAAGATGTTTCTGGCGCGAGCCAGGGGCCCTGGACCCTCATTGCCCAGAACGCACTTCAGACAAGGAACTCAAGATCAGTACCAGTTGGAAGTATCAGTTGCCCACGTTTGGGGGCAGGCGCCCTCTTCGGCGTCCACCAGTGGGGTGATTGATCCCGAAGATACTTTCGTGGCTCGCAGTGATCAGCCTTGGCATCTAGGTTACCAGTCCAATAAGTTAATGCGAGGGTTGTTGCCCATTCTCACTTGGTAGTAAAGACTCGTCTTTAGATGGGAGAGATGGCTTCGCAGTTCGGCAGCGTGGCTCTCGAGCGGGCTGGCACGGAAGTGGCCAGCCTCAGCGATGACGCATAGAAGGCATCGGTGCATCTAGGTATCGGTGCTGTCTAGAATCGTGTGGATCGCGAGGTTCGAAAATCGTGTGTGAGCTGAGTCGAGTGTCCGACGAGTTTGTGGTACAGGATACCCTGAGAACTGGTCATCAGAGAATACGGTGCTCATGACGTAGCAGGTGCTCAAGGCAAAGCACCTTTGCAACCTAAACTAACTTGATTGAATCAAAGTGTTAGAAAAAATGGATTCAAGTTTCAAGATTCATTCTTGATTAAATCAAGTCGCGCGCAAAGCTTGGAATCAAGTTCAAGTTTCAATTCTTGATCTTGAATCGAAAATTACTAGTTGCATCTTGATTCCATGCTGCACTGCATATTGCTTCAAAGTCTCAATTCAAGTTCACATGTCCGTCTGACTGTGACGGACTGAGAAATCGTCTGTCAGCAGATGATATCGAGATCTGACCTGATCTCTTGCCTCTCTCTGCACACGATGCACAGACTATTTGTCTTCCTCCCTGGTCGGGACCGAGCGAGGCCAAGTGGCCGAGCTGACTGGTTTTCCTAACATGCGAGGGAGATATGACCAGTCCTTGGACCCGAGCATCGCCTATATAAAGGCTCTGCTCCTTGCCTGGCGGGATCAGTTTAGATCAGAGTACCTCTCGACGACCCGACGTTTGCAGCTGGCTCCCTTGGTCCTGCGTGAGTCCCCCGGTCCGGCGTAGTGGACACGTGTAATAAACTATTCCGGTACTTGGGCTACGCGGCTCGATTCGAACCTACACACCACGGCGCAGTTGGTTCAGTGTACACGCACGAGAACCTAACTGTTTCACTATTCTCCGTAATTTTTTGAACACCAGTCTCTCCTTATTCTGCTGGATTTTCGACATGTGACTGCCCATACCTGGTCCATTTACAGCCTCTGCAGCAACATGCCCAATGTGCTATGCGGCGCAACCAAGATGCACCAAGTACAGTGCCGCGTGCTGACCTGTGGGGCCAATGGTGACCAGAGATGTGAAAGATTACAGTCAGTGTGCAGGTTGCTATTGTCCAGCTCCTGGGACTGCGCACTGGGTGATTCGAGCTGGCAGACACCCGTGTAGGCTCCCCTGTCCGTACTGGGACAGAAGTCACACAAGTTTTCCTTTCTATCCTACAGCGATAACTTATTCATATCAATCGCACTGTGCCCACCCATGCTGGTTAACTGTGACACTTGACTGCTGTGCGATGGTGTACAGTGGAGGTACAGCTGCATGTACGCAGTCCAAGTGTACCCGACTGCAACCGTGCAGGAACTAGTCGTGCCAGTCTCTTAGAACAATAGGAAAACCAGTCGAGCTGACCTTTTGGTCTCGCTCCTGCTCTGACAGGGAGGAGAACAAATGGACTGTGCATCGGGTACACACTAGATGCGAATAGAATGCTCTAAGGCACCAGTCGCAAGTGGAGGAAGATCTCTCAGGGTCGAGGGGGAGCGCAGTAGTGCGGCACATGGCTAGCTAAGCACTACCCGCTGTAGGGCAATCTGGATTACCGCCGGAAGTCTCCAGCGCAGTAATACACGATGCTTGCAAACCAAACCAGTCACTCGACCGTTCATACCTGTGACTACATAGAAGAGGACGAGGGATTATTTCATTGATTTTTACTATGCCTTGCAGTTGCTCCTAATCACTAATACTGTATGTGCGCTAAAGATTCCCCTTGTCACGCTCATTGATTTCAACGA
>JASANH010001551.1:0-18782 GCA_030248295.1 Mesodorylaimus sp. YZB2_4 | reverse complement strand
GGAGGAGAAAAGTGCAGTGTAGAAAATAAAAAGAGGGAAGATTAGTGTTCACTATCATGGCGGAGCAACCGCGTGCTGAAGCCAACCAAGCTGTTGATCGCCTGCAATTATTTTCCTTGTTCGGTAAAACCACTAGAAAATCGAGTAACAAAAAAAAGAAAAGTTGAAAGCAAAAACAGACAAAATCAAGCAAAGCATCAGTGTACGTAAAAGAAACTTGAAACCAAAGAATCGAAAACTAAAGAAATCGAAAACTGCCAGACGGAAGAAATGAGTCGACTAGATACGACTGTGGATTTGGATGTTTTCTCTGAAGCACCAGCCGAGATCAGCGTAGCAGAAAGTCGTAAAGAAATTATTCCTGTAAATATTCCCCTGCCTAACGATGATCCGAATACGGCCCTAGAATTTCGCATTCCAAGCATTCCCAGTTGCTTCACTGATTTATCACCTACTCTGTTAGAACTGCATATGAAAATTCATTACGCTACGGACAAGGAAAGTGAGAAGGGTATCCCAAGAACGAAGCAAATCGGTCTCATCCCGAATACATTGATGTCTATGTTTTCTGGTATTACAATGTACATGAACAATCAACTGATTTTGCAAAATAATAACTGCTTGCCTTGGAGTGCGTACTTGGATGTCTTGACCAATTACTCTTATGATCAGCGCAAGTCCTGGCTGAGCTCTAGTGGATGGTATGACGGCGGCCTCGATGGTCTGTCGCCCCAACTGCTGAACTCATTCAAACCGTACTTTGAAAATGGGACTGGTCATCTGATTGGCCCTATTCAAATCGACTTTTTTAAAATGCGTAAATATATTATTCCTGGCGTCGAGATGACTATTCGTTTATTCCGACGGGACCCTAAGGCTTATATTTTGTATATGCTTGATCCAGAGAAAAAAGAAAACTTTACAGTCACCATCGAGCGTGCCTACCTGCATATTCGACGCATTCGTCTGCATGATACGTCTTTTGTAGCCATGGAGCGCCGTCTGATGACCACACCGGCCGCCTACAGTTTCAACGACACTATTATGAAACCCATCATTGTGCCTGAGAATGTGTTGGCTGTGGATGTGTGCATCTACGAAGGCACTTTACCATCACGCCTGGAAATTGTTCAGCTTATGCAGAGAGATTTCACTGGTCCGATCGCCAACAATCCCTTCATGTTTCAGTCATATTTTATGAAAAGTGTGGTGCTAGAAAAGAATGGTTTAATTGTTGGTGTTCCTTATCAGTGTGACTTTGCGAGAAATGATTTTGTGCCCATGTACTTGGACTATTCTCAAAACTCTGGTTGTACATTAGAAAAAGCAGGCATGTCAGAAATTAATAATGAGAACTATGGTAGCTTTTATACTATTATGAGCGTTAACTTGGATCGATTCGATGAATGCAGTGGTAGCACTCTGCAACCATCCAACGAGTATGGCAACCTGCGTCTGAAAATTGAGTATTATGGTAGCGCCATGTTAGCTAGACCACTGGTCATTTTGTGTCTGTTGCGTTTCAATCGCGCAATCAAACTGAATGCTCACGGAATTTTAGTGTCTCAATAAACTTTTTTCTGTTTGTTTTGGTTTCGATAAAAATATAAAAGGGCACGCACCATAATCCAGCACTCCCAGTTTTAAACATGGTCACTCTCCAAACTCCCTTCACCATGACCATTGCCGGCAGTACATCGTGCGGCAAAACATATTTCGTAATGCAGCTCATCAGAAGTCGGAGTGAAATTTTCAGTACTTCTTTCAAGAATGTTTATTATCACTACGCCATGTGGCAACCAGTGTTTGATGAAATGGAAAAAGACGCCGGTGTAAAGTTTTCTGAGGGGCTACCAAGTATGGACGACATTGAACCCAACTCACTTTTGGTCTTGGACGATTTGTTCCCTCAGCTGGCTCAAAACAAAGACCTGGTGGATTTGTTTTGCGTCAAGTCGCACCACCAGAATATAAATGTGATTTTCATTACCCAGTCATTTTTCTACGATTCAAAAGTTATGCGGTGTGTGACGAGAAATTCACACTATGTGGTGCTATTCAAGTCGCCGAGGATGGCAGCTGTAGTCGAACAACTGTCCCGTCAGATTTGGCCCCAAAAGCCCAACTACCTGCTCGATGCTTATAACAAAGCCACGAGGGATAAACCATACAGCTACTTGTTTTTGAATTTGCATCCTAGCGCTGACGAGAAACTAGCCGTGCTCTCTAATATCTTGCCTTCTGAGAATGATTATCCACATGTTTTTATATAAGTGTGAGTGTGAGCTTTGTAAATAATATTTTTGAAATGGAAAAGTCGTTACGTGAATTGAAAATTTTGTACTACAGTACGAATAAAGTGGTAAAGCAAATTTTGTCTCAAGCTTCTGATCAGTTGGTGCTAGTCATTGCTGAGCTGGCCTTGAATATTTTGCATAACGAGAATTTGAACATAAGTAATAAGGACAAAACCAAATTAGTCAAGTACCGCCGCCCACTCTTGGTACTGAGCGATCGTAACGACACCTTGGCCAGAAAAAGACATTTGATTAGAACAAAAGGATATCGATTTGTGCCACTGATATTGCAAGTATCTATTCCCTATGTCGAGAGAAATGGTGTTGGTGCCGCTGGCCGAGTGGAAACGCTTGAAAGATCAGCAGACACCACCGAGGGCACAACAGACCCAACAGGTCCATCCGTCAGTGCCCTCTCAGTCCATCACCGAAATCGAGCAAGAGAAGACGGACGCAAAACCAAAAACTGATCTGATTGCTCTGTTACCGAAAGGGTACCGCGCACGAGCCACCATTGTGTTACATTATCTTTCTCCTTACATAGATTCTGATAACCGTGTCGTATTTCCTGAAGGTATGACTGGCGCTCATGTCATTGATTATTTACGTTATGTTTTGAATTCTATTCCAACCCACCCACCGCCGCACATTGAACAGTTTATACAACTGATGAAAACTTCAGGTGTGCCTGATAGTGTATATCGTTGTCACAAGAATGTGTCCAACTGGTTGACGTTTTAAAAATAAATTTGAAAATGAGAAAGCTGAGTGGTGTACTCGCATAAATGGAAATGAAAGAGAACACAAAATGAATATAAGTCACTGCAAAATACTTTAGAACCAATTAAAAATGTTTTTCGAAAAGTTGATTCTGCTTGCATTCGTCAATTATATATCTGCCAGTTGCTACTGTCGTAAAACAGAAATACGTTGTCAGGGGGCCATTTCGTATGATTCAGTAAAGAAAGAAACGTGTTTCAATTCTGCTCAAAGTATAGTTATCGACTCTGGTTCATCAGTAGCCGACTGTTCAGTATGGACGAATGAGAAGAGGCCAATTGTGATCATGGATTCGACTCTGTGCTCATGTCTACCCAAGGCACAATGTGTCGGCTGCACTTGTTCGTCGAGTAGCACCACTTCTTCACCAATCCAACCCATCACCACTTCAAGCAGTGGAACCAGTCAGACTCCGCCGACCACTACTACAAATTCTACTGACAGTGGGCCTGATGATTCAGCCACTGCATCAATGTACAGGTGCTTTATGTTTATACTCTCATTCTATAGTTTGTCCTCTTTAGAGCTGCCGGATCGACGGTCGGGATCATGATTATAGAAAAAAAAAAAAGTTCTAAAGTATTTTGCAGTGACTTATATTCATTTTGTGCTCTCTTTTATTTCCATTTATGCGAGTACACCACTCAGCTTTCTCATTTTCAAATTCATTTTTTAAAACGTCAACCAGTTGGACACATTCTTGTGACAACGACATACACTATCAGGCACACCTGAAGTTTTCATCAGTTGTATAAACTGTTCAATGTGCGGCGGTGGGTGGGTTGAAATAGAATTCAAAACATAACGTAAATAATCAATGACATGAGCGCCAGTCATACCTTCAGGAAATACGACACGGTTATCAGAGTCTATGTAAGGAGAAAGATAATGTAACACAATGGTGGCTCGTGCGCGATACCCTTTCGGTAACAGAGCAATCAGATCAGTTTTTGGTTTTGCGTCCGTCTTCTCTTGCTCGATTTTGGTGATGGACTGGGAGGACACTGACGGATGGACCTGTTGGGTCTGTTGTGCCCTTGGTGGTGTCTGCTGATCTTTCAAGCGTTTCCACTCGGCCAGCGGCACCAACACCATTTCTCTCGACATAGGGAATAGATAGAATAGGGAATAGAATAGATATCCTTTTGTTCTAATCAAATGTCTTTTTCTGGCCAACGTGTCGTTACGATCGCTCAGTACCAAGAGTGGGCGGCGGTACTTGACTAATTTGGTTTTGTCCTCATTACTTATGTTCAAATTCTCGTTATGCAAAATATTCAAGGCCAGCTCGGCAATGGCTAGCACCAACTGATCAGAAGCTTGAGACAAAATTTGCTTCACCACTTTATTCGTACTGTAGTACAAAATTTTCAATTCACGTAACGACTTTTCCATTCCAAAAATATTATTTACAAAGCTCACACTCACACTTATATAAAAACAGATGGATAATCATTCTCAGAAGGCAAGATATTAGAGAGCACGGCTAGTTTCTCGTCAGCGCTAGGATGCAAATTCAAAAACAAGTAGCTGTATGGTTTATCCCTCGTGGCTTTGTTATAAGCATCGAGCAGGTAGTTGGGCTTTTGGGGCCAAATTTGACGGGACAGTTGTTCAACTACAGCTGCCATCCTCGGCGACTTGAATAGCACCACATAGTGTGAATTTCTCGTCACACAACGCATAACTTTTGAATCGTAGAAAAATGACTGGGTAATGAAAATCACATTTATATTCTGGTGGTGCGATTTGACGCAAAACAAATCCACCAGGTCTTTGTTTTGAGCCAGCTGAGGGAACAAATCGTCCAAGACCAAAAGTGAGTTGGGTTCAATGTCGTCCATACTTGGTAGCCCCTCAGAAAACTTCACACCTGCGTCTTTTTCCATTTCATCAAACACTGGTTGCCACATGGCGTAGTGATAATAAACATTCTTGAAAGAAGTACTGAAAATTTCACTCCGACTTCTGATGAGCTGCATTACGAAATATGTTTTGCCGCACGATGTACTGCCGGCAATGGTCATGGTGAAGGGGGTTTGGAGAGTGACCATGTTTGAAACTGGGAGTGCTGGATTATGGTGCGTGCCCTTATATATTTTTATCGAAACCACAAGATCAGAAAATGCAAGTTTATTGAGACACTAACATTCCGTGAGCATTCAGTTTGATTGTGCGATTAAAACGCAACAGACACAAAATGACCAGTGGTCTAGCTAACATGGCGCTACCATCATACTCAATTTTCAGACGCAGGTTGCCATACTCGTTGGATGGTTGCAAAATGCTACCACTGCATTCATCGAACCGATCCAAGTTAAAGCTCATAATAGTATAGAAGCTACCATAGTTTTCATAATCAATTTCTGACATGCTGGCGTTCTCCAATGTACAACCAGAGTTTTGAAAATATTCCAAGTACATGCGCACAAAATCATTTCTCGCAAAGTCATACTGATAAGGAACACCAACCATCAAACCATTCTTTTCTAGCACCACACTTTTTATAAAATATGACTGAAACATGGAGGGATTGTTGGCGATCGGACCAGTGAAATCTCTCTGCATAAGCTGAACAATTTCCAGGCGTGATGGTAAAGTGCCTTCGTAGATGCACACATCCACAGCCAACACATTCTCAGGCACAATGATGGGTTTCATAATAGTGTCGTTGAAACTGTAGGCGGCCGGTGTGGTCATTAGACGACGCTCCATGGCTACAAAAGACGTATCATGCAGACGAATGCGTCGAATATGCAGGTAGGCACGCTCGATGGTGACTGTAAAGTTTTCTTTTTTCTCTGGATCAAGCATATACAAAATATAAGCCTTAGGGTCCCGTCGGAATAAACGAATAGTCATCTCGACGCCAGGAATAATATATTTACGCATTTTAAAAAAGTCGATTTGAATAGGGCCAATCAGATGACCAGTCCCATTTTCAAAGTACGGTTTGAATGAGTTCAGCAGTTGGGGCGACAGACCATCGAGGCCGCCGTCATACCATCCACTAGAGCTCAGCCAGGACTTGCGCTAATCATAAGAGTAATTGGTCAAGACATCCAAGTACGCACTCCAAGGCAAGCAGTTATTATTTTGCAAAATCAGTTGATTGTTCATGTACATTGTAATACCAGAAAACATAGACATCAATGTATTCGGGATGAGACCGATTTGCTTCGTTCTTGGGATACCCTTCTCACTTTCCTTGTCCGTAGCGTAATGAATTTTCATATGCAGTTCTAACAGAGTAGGTGATAAATCAGTGAAGCAACTGGGAATGCTTGGAATGCGAAATTCTAGGGCCGTATTCGGATCATCGTTAGGCAGGGGAATATTTACAGGAATAATTTCTTTACGACTTTCCGCTACGCTGATCTCGGCTGGTGCTTCAGAGAAAACATCCAAATCCACAGTCGTATCTAGTCGACTCATTTCTTCCGTCTGGTAGTTTTCGATTTCTTCAGTTTTCGATTCTTTGGTTTCAAGTTTCTTTTACGTACGACTGATGCTTTGCTTGATTTTGTCTGTTTTTGCTTTCGACTTTTCTTTTTTTTGTTACTCGATTTTTTAGTGGTTTTACCGAACAAGGTAAATAATTGCAAGCGATCAACAGCTTGGTTGGCTTTAGCACGCGGTTGCTTCGCCATGATAGTGAACACTAATCTTCCGTCTTTTTATTTTCTACACTGCACTTTTCTCCTCCAAACTTATGAGTTAGGGAGTAAGACAGCTGCTGATGGCACGACACAAAAGATGATTTGTTGGCTTTTTATTTTGTACACCTCACACATGTACTCAGTGCTTTTGAGAAACAGAGTAATTACACTTTTTCACGAAAATTTAAAACAACCAACGGAGTAGCAGCTAGTGTCAACTCCTTCCCGGCGATATCAGTGATACGACACGCAATCGTAGAAATTGTGTCAGTGAGCAGTGGCAAATAAGTACAATGGACAGTGTTATATGAACTGGACCACACTCCTACAACAGGCAGTTCCCTGTCATTGTAGAACGTAGGCTCAACAATATCGGTACACACAAGCGCAGGAGTGACACCACACACACACACACACACACAAAATCAACGACTAAAAATTCACAAAGCACGGGTCATCCATAAAAGGCGCAAGTTCAGCTTCAGCGCACAAGCGCTGAATGCAGGTCAACGCCGCATCGACTTGCGCGTTCTCGGCGATGGCGGGCGATGGCGGGGCGACGGTGGTGCTGCTGCTGGCGTTGGTGGTGGTGGCGGGGGACGGCGGGGTGGGGGACGGCGGGGCGGGAGACGGAGGGGCGGGAGACAGAGGGGCGGGAGATAGCGGGGCAGTGGTGGTGGTGCTGCTGGCGTTGGTGGTGATGGTGCTGGCGGTGGTGGCTGTTTCTCTGACCAGCTTCCTCTTAAAAGAAAAAGAATTGATAAGTGCACTGGGAACAAAAAGAAAATGTGGGCACTGCTTTAAGGTTACCTCCATACCACATAGTATATCGGTAGTCTCAACCCATTTCTTTTCATGCTCATAGAAGCCTGAACTTCATAATCAGCTGGCCCAAGAATACAGTACTGTACCTACCTTAGTAGTCAAAGAGAATGTGGCACTGCGTCAAGGTTACGTCCATATCCCCTGACATGAGGTCTAGCTGCAGCCTGAGTCTCAACCCAATTTTTAGCATGCTCAAAGGAGCCTTAGCTGGATCTACATACAAAGCTGACCTAGCCTCACAGAAGTGTGCCAATCGTCAATTTAAGAAATTTTTTTTTGGTTTTTTTCCCCCTCTTTTTTTTTGGGGGGGGGGTGCTCTTTTTCGGTGGGGTTTTGTGGGGGCCTTCCCCTGGTCCCCCCCACCCGTGCCCTCCCCGGCCGTGCCGCGCTCGATGGTCGGCCCGCACTGTTATCCCGCAGATGGTTCCAGTGGCTCGATTGGCCACCCTAGAAAACAAAATGTATGAATTTGTTCAGCTAGCTAGATGCAAGTAGTAGAGTACATAAGAATCATACTACCCCCTTTTTGCATGTAAGCCCTCTATTACATCTGATTGGCTGATGGGCGGAGTCACGTGACCGCTAAGCCACGCCCCTCGCTCTGATTGGTCGGCCGCGCGCGGACTCGCGTGACGTCATTAAGCTAGCCGGCTAGCCCCCCCCCGCCGTCTAGCCAGCCGGCCGGCTATTGTCTTAGCGCGGGCTAATTAATTGGTCAATTAAAAAAAGTTAATTAATTAGGCGGGCGCGTAAGCCCCCCACGCCGAGCCGGCTAGCGGCAGCTGTTAGTTATCTTGGAAGACCGATTCAAATTTTGAAAAAATTTAAATTGGACGGCTGGGGCGGGAAGGACTCGTCTCCTAGCAACCAGATATGGTCACTAAGGATTTTTTCACGGTTTGAAATTAAATATTTAACAAAATTTGAGAAAAATAGCTAGTTTTGGTAAGGGGTGAGAAATACTATCTCATAAAAACGGGGGGGGCCCTGTCTTAGTTACAGGTTTTTAGGTATGTACGCGATAGATTTTTCCTTATAGGAGCACTATATGTGATACCAAGAATTGAAGCTGACCTACTCGAAGAAATGAGTCGGACAAAGTTGCTCCTAATCATTCTCATCGCACGCCTAACCTCGGTTAATTCGTCAACGGGACGAGGAGCGAATACAATGGCACGATTCCCCTTAGCAGCACCCGCAATACTGGCCGAGCAACACATTATTCGCTCCGAGTACCCGTGCGTAGAACAATCATCAAAGATACAACACAACTCGAAGGAAGATGTTGGTTATACCGTTTTTACTACCAGCCCTTCGAGTACAGTCAAGAACGTACATGAATCGGATGGTGACAGATTTTCTTTCAAGGACATCCTTATGATTACCCTATTTTTCGCTTTATTGATTGCGGTGTTTATTGCGTTGGTTGGTTACTTCCTACGTGGAAGGATGACGTCGATGCGTCCTACATTGATAAAGCCGATAGAGGTTTAAGAAAACTATCGAATCGAATGCATGGGTTCGCCTAGATTTTAATATGAATGGTGGTGCTCTGAATATGACCGTTTCCTATTCTGTAACAAGTGTCCTATCACATCCTATCTTTTCTTCGAGTTCTAATAGACCAAGTTAAGAATTTCTTTTTTATAAAAGATTAGTTATTTGTGTACTAAACACTAATTGCTTACATGTCAATGATAATAACAACATATGTGGGATATATTAGAAAAAAAGAATGAGCAAACGCAAGTATCACCTGTATCATTATTCCTGATTTCTGATCCTCCAAGTTCTCGTTCGTTGAAAAAATCGGGTGGCAACACTGCGCACATTTTGCACACGGCGACCGTAGAAAATCTTTTAACCCGGATCCATTGAATTAATGATTATTTTCTCAAATAACAGCGATGGGGATGTAAAAAGTAAACTACACAAAAATATGAATAAGCTTTTAGCTGAAACCATTGAAAAAATCCTGCAATCCTTATTTCGAGACACGAAGACCAAATTCTTTAATTTTGTGAGGTAAAAAAGCGACAGCGCACAATACTCGAGCAGTCTTGTCATACGCAGTCGTGATGCGCAGGAGCGCTTTTTCGCGGTCAGTTTAAATTAAAAATTGTGAAATGGTTTTTAGTTGAGTATATACTTAGAGAGCCTGCGTATTATGTATCACACATCGGTTATGTATGGTCGACGAATAGTAAAAATCCTCAATAGGATGACAGAATTAGTGCCAGGTTTATAAAGTCACTGGTCAACCAAAAATGTCATCCTAAAAGGATTTTATTAAAAACCAGCACATGAATAAAACTACACTGTTGCATCGTTCATTGCCCAAATTAAAAGTGATTAAAAAGATAAAGATAGTGATACAGTGATTAAAAAGATAAAAGATAAAATAAAAAAGCAAAAACACAAATTGTTATAAAAACGAAAACATCGTCATATCGTCACTTTTCACTGACGCTCACTGCTGCTGTTGCTGTTGCTGTTGCTGCTGGCGGATAGCAGCCGCCTGCTGCTTCCAGTTCGCACGCTCCTGCTCCGACAAATTTGGCCAAGTGTTATCGGCCATTGAACAGGCCTGACCCATGTCGGCGGCCAGGCCCGTGTTTAAATACGTAACACGTGCGTACAAATAAAATCCGGTCAAACGTGGCATTGTGGAGTGATCTAAAATAAAAATAATCTGATTATGATCCTGAGCGGTGCGCCAACAAGTTGGAGATTCCCAAACGACCGTCCGTAGCCAAGTTTTCCTGCGGGAGTAAACACAGCTCAACATTTCCCCACTCATTTATAGCATCTTACAAAATAGCTATATCTATGGTTAATAGGAGTGGAATAGCTTAAGAGAAAAAAGTCTACAGAAAAAATAAGTATATTTGGGTTAGAAAAAGAAAGATGATGATTCGATACGATGGAAGTATTCCTCAAGGGGGCCAAGGATGCCTGGTTAGAATATACACTGTAGATAAACAGATAGGCTGGCTGGCTGGGGTTTTTAGACGACTGGACTGGACTCGAAGTACGGTTCGGCTAGGTATTTGTAACCCCTGTTGCTTCTCGTAGCTGCAGTTAGCCATGTTGAAATGTCTTAAACAGACTGGGAATGCGCCCACCCAGCCAAAGCCGCGTAACCTTGGTGTTTGAAAGGAAACAAATCAAAAAATCCTCGAGTGCGGTAAAATGAAAATGGGGTCAGATGGTTTCCTAAACCACTCAACTCGTTAAAAAATTGTTTTTGAATTGATTTGTCCACCCGAGATAAGGACCACCCAACAAGACCCGTCGCAAACCCGACAGTCTCGAATGCCTGTTTTATGTGTCTTTGTGTGAGGTAGCTGCGTACAGCTAAAAAAAACATGGATGACCTTGATGCGCGGCGCTTTACTAAGGCACGATGCGTGTGCACGTGTACTTCATACTAGATACTAACATACCTGCGGTGGCGCTGGGTTGATTATTGTATTGATCATCCCACTCCTGACTCCCCAAAACTGGCCAAGCTGCTTCAACCATGTCGTACGGGGGCTCGAAGGTTTCTATAGAGTGTGCTTCGGTCGCAGGTTGCAGCTGCCGCTGTTCCTGATCGCTTGTTTGCTGTAGTGCTTGCAATTGTTGTTGACGCAATTCTGCAGCCTGTTGGTCCCACTCGACTTTCTCCTGGGTTGTTAATTTCGACCAAGTTGAGGTGGCCATTTTGCAAGATTGGGCAAAAGTGTCGACCAGCCCTGCACGCAAATAACAGTTCGTGGCGAACAATGAAAAACCTGTTATTCGATCCGTACCAAAACGTCCTGAAAAGTTGACGGAAACATAAATAAGATGAGATAAGATCAGTAGAACAACATAATTTAGTAGCTGCGCAGGGAAAAAATTAAGTGGGGTGAAAAAGAAAAATGATATTTTGGCTGGAATAGATGTGTTTGGGTTTGAGTCGAAGACCACTGCGGGAACGTACCAGCACTTGTACACAAGTTAGTGTGCTCAACTAAACTTCAGCATCGAGCACAGTTCGTATGTTGAGAGAATGGATAACAAAAGTAAACGAGACCATGAAAACGGCGAAACGTGGACAGTGGACAACGTCCTTGACTGGCTTGTTGATATTCACTTTGAGAAATACTGTAAAGTATTTCAAGAAAAGAATATTGATGGAAAAACTTTGCTTTCGTATTCTTTTTCGGATTTCTACGATATTATCGAGGGAGAGGATAGCTGGTATTTTTTTAACCATTTGCGGAAAGTTAGAGGTATGTTGGGGCTTAGTGTTAGAAATGGTCTAGTGGATTAGGAGTCTACCTCTCACGCCAGGTGTGCAGTTACGGGGGAGTGTTCAACTCGCGGGTTTGTACAACATCTTGTGTAAAATGTGTTCCTTCACCCTCGAGTGCGCATAAGCGTTTGGAAAGGTTAGGAAAGTTGGTTTTTAAGGCTTTATAAGGTCAGGATTGGGTCAGACAAAAAACACTGTTCGGGTCGCAGGAACACTAGCGAGGGTATAGGACCGTCAGTTACACAAGTTGAAATTTTTTCAAAATTCAATCACTCACTAGTTTCGTCCAAGGAAAATATGTCGCTGAAGCTGGACCAATATGTTTCATTGAGTTCGGTCAACCGTTTTATAGCGTTTTCTAGGATTTCTTGCTTGCTTCGTCCACCAACTAGATTTTTCATTTTCGAAAAGGTTTCGATTAAAGTATGGACTCGTTTTCTTTCTCGTGCATTTTTACGAACATTTTTCGGAGCATTGCGTGGGATCGAATTCGGGTCATTCACTTTCTTGAAACATGGAGCGTGCGTAGGAGGCGTGCAACTCGAGATTTCATTAAATCTAAAGTATCCCCCAGATACTGGAGTCGGGTAATTAGTCGAGCCTTGCGAAAGGGAAGTCAAGGAGGACGTCTGGACGGCGCCTGCAGGTTGAATAGGAGCTGATAAATAAGGTTGATTATGAAACATGATCACAGAAAAACGAAATAAAATTTAAAAATCAGAAGCAAATCCTTTCTAAGAAGAAATTTGGTGAACGTAGTAACTTTAGTAAAGACGAGTCCTTTTTCCGATACCAACCCACCTACTGTAAGATGACTTTTCGAATTGACTCGTACATTTTTTTGAGAAAAGAACTGCCGCCTAACAAAACCCGATATAACCTTGCCAATCGTGGTGGTCTCTTTTGTTTATTAGGATGTAACGGTGAACATACTCTAAATCACGAGGAGGACTTGTCGTTGTTAAAAAGTGCGGGAAAAAGTACTGCAGAGATGACTTGGATATTTCGGATTTTCAGAACGGGTTCCACCAGCGCCCAGGATATGTGACGCCACAGACTGCTTGGAAGAAATTCCAAACAATGGAGAGGAGTACCAATGGTGCGATGCTCATTGGAACGAAAAAAGAAAAGATTACACGGCTTATCACACATTTGATAAGCTTGAATATAGCGGGATCCCTATTTGCGAGCGAAATAAGCAAGAAATAGAATTGAGAGAGAAATTTTGTGAAAAATATTATAAAAATGAAATGGACTACGGGCATTCAGATTATTTAGAAGGTTTGTGCGAACGTGTAAAGTTGTGTGAACATGGATGCGTGTGTAAATTTAAAACACTGCCTTGTGGTACCGTGTCCTATGACGAGTGATGTGAAAAGGAAAGATAAAGAGTATTGCACAAGTTCCATGTGTATTACTGTTAAGATTTTTTGAGATTTTTCGTTGTTACTGTACAATAATTTTTAAAATTTTGCGTATAACAGTTTTTTGAGAGGCGTGAGAAAGACAAAATGACAGCTGGGGCACGTTTGGGTAATTAGGATCGTCTAGTGGCTAGGTTTTCTTTAGTACCAAGCGTCCTATTGCGGGCAGATGTGTGCTGGACTATTTGCATGAGTCATATTAGCATTTTACTTAATTTATTGTGCGGAATGCTTCAATTTCCTTTCAGGCTTGTTTTGGAGACAGATGTCCGTGTCTGGATGAGACTGAACCAAACGGGTCCATCCTTTGTCCATTTTTTGGTTTTATTGCAAACAGATGCGTGTCCACTAACAGAGGACGCGTTTCAGTTTTTTTGAGACCATCGGTCGCTGGTTAACGTCACGTGTCAGCGTAGTCATAAAAAATGGACACGGCGTCTGGACAAAGAGGTGTCGCAATGCCGCTTGACCGCTCGCCTAGCCACGCTTCGCGCCTTGCTCGCGGCCCAATCAGCTGGCTATAAAACAGCCCGTTTTCGTCCCCAAAAGGTTATTCGTTAGTTGCTTGTTTGTTCGTTTTTCGGATCTGGTAGTGCAGTATCGATTTGCTTCATCAAGGTCCATTCACAAAACTGTACGTATATGTCTTCTTTCACTTTACACGAATTAATTTGTTTCGTTCCTGATTCGGATAATAATCAGGCACTGCTCCAACACGATTTAGCTAGGCGAAGTTCAGATTTATCGCTGATTTCAGATCGATTGAAAATTCGTTGCCAACAGTTAGCTCGGTCAAAGTCATCTTCGATTCATTCAATTATTCTTATCGAGCATTTCGTCGATCGTGCCAACGAAATATTTGTGTTTGGACAAAAGGAAGAGGAAAGCGCGTGGGAGAAATATTGTTTCGACGGTGATTCATCGACATCGATTTCTAAAGGCAATATTTCATTTTTGAACGAAGCGAAACAATATGGCGTCGCCCCGTTGCTCACCATTGGATCAGCAGCAACTTTTGTCGAAGAAACGACGGTTGGATCAAATACGGGACCCGAACATTGCGATGACAGTCGACCCTTCATCTACATCGGGTCTCGAAATTATTCCGATATCGATGCCTGCGGCTCCTGTTGCAACTGTTGCTTCGACATCGCGTCCGCCGTCGTCGAACCCATCCAACTCTCAGATACTGTTGGCCATCCGCGAGGAGGACGAAGAGGCGTTGGAAAATCCGACAATGACGCAGAATTATCAACGATTTCATCGGCAAGAACAACGCCAGCCAGACGAGGACACTGTCATCTTAGCCAGCTCCTCACGTCAATCGACGATGATGACCAATGCGCTTATGGATTGGTTTGTTGGTGGGGACGCTGTGGAAAACGAACCAGAACAACATTCGGACACCCAAATGGATCAGTAAGCTGCTTGCTTTTACATTTTGCCTCCTGAATACTTTAGTCTTTGGCTTAGATTAGGATAGGTTATATTTCGTGCTCAGCCTTGAGTGGGTTGGATTCCGCGCCCGGGCTAGGTTGGTTTGGATTCCGCGCCCAGGCTAGGTTGGTTTGGATTTCGTGCTCAGCCTTGAGTGGGTTGGATTCCGTGCTCAGACTAGGTTGGTTTGGATTTCGTGCTCAGCCTTGAGTGGGTTGGATTCCGTGCTCAGTCTTGAGTGGGTTGGATTTCGTGGCCATGATAGGTTGGGTTGGATTTCGTGGCCATGATAGGTTGGGTTGGATTTCGTGCTCAGTTGATTGGGTATATTGGGTTGGATTCGTGCAGCTTGATGTTGGATTTCGTGGCCATGATAGGTTGGGTTGGATTCCGCGCCCAGGCTAGGTTGGTTTGGATTTCGTGCTCAGCCTTGAGTGGGTTGGATTCCGTGCTCAGACTAGGTTGGGTTGGATTCCGTGCTCAGCCTTGAGTGGGTTGGATTTCGTGGCCATGATAGGTTGGGTTGGATTTCGTGCCCAGGCTAGGTTGGTTTGGATTTCGTGCTCAGCCTTGGGAGGGGACCGATTCCGTGCTCAGACTAGGTTGGTTTGGATTTTGTGTTTAGGCTAGGATGGGTTGGATTTCGCGCCCAGCCTTGAGTGGGTTGGATTTTGTGCTCAAGTTGGGATGGGATGCGTGTTGGTTCGGGATAGGATGGGTTGGAATTTGGTTTAGGTTAGGATTAGAAAAATTTGGATTCGATAGTCGGAATGCGATGTTTTGGTTATTATCGTTTAGAATCATCTTCCTACGCAAGGAAACGAATTTAGACTGGATGAAAAAGACCTGGAAGGGGTGCGATGTTGGATTGGAGGATCGGGTGTTGGAGATCAAGATATCACGCCCAGCTATCAATCAATGCGTCGTGAACGCTCGCTTGATCCTTTCGGATTCTTCGCCCAAACAATTGGAGGTATAATAATTTAAGGAAATACTTTAGACTTTGTCGAGTAGAAAAAAATATGCATTGCTTTTTAGGATATTATGGCGATTGTGAGCCAATTCTGGGCGCAGCCTGGCGCCGAATCCACGCAGCGCAACGGCATGGAATTGTTGAAGAAAAAACCGGACACGATTACGGGTGCGAATGTGAACCGATCGAATCATGCGATCGCGGACTGGATCAAGACCAATGTCGCGATGGTAAAATCGTCCTATCGCAATACGCGAGGCAAATATTAAGCTCGAATATTCTCGAGTTTTTGGTTAATGGAATAAGATTAGATAAATCGACGGTAAAGATGCTTTTATTTTCGAAACTTTTGTATTTTGAATGGCCCCAGCTCGACGAGGTCGTTCGGCGGTGCTCTTTCGCTAACTCGTTATCTGATCAACCTTTCTATCAAATTCTCAGATTTTCGTATAAACGAGCCCGAGAAATTGAAAAAGTTTTTTGCTGTCTTACTCCAGACGAGTCCGTTGTCAAATTGAAACAAATTTTCTTTTTCATTAACGATAAAATGAAACTCGATTTTTTCAAGGCCCTCAATGGTTTGTTTCGCAGTGGAGTAGAGGGGGGGCTGAAAAATGGCACGCGTGAGTGTTTAGTTTTGAGGGGGGATGGGGCTGCCCACGATCTGGCTTCAGCTTTATCTAAATTGGGGATGAAAAGTAAAAGTTTCGAGAACAAGATCCCAATTTTAGAGAAATGTTGGGGGGCTAATATTTTACATTTACTGAACCCTTCAGAAAAATATACGAATCGATTTGTGGATATAATGCGGGCTAACAATTCTGGCGGACTTCCGTTGTTCGTTATCATTAGTTTTGACAACGAAAAAACTTATAAAAATTTTTTTAATCAATTTTGGCAGTCGGAAAATAAATCGATTTTAAATCGGTGCATTTTTTTTAACGATATTTTCTATCCCATTGATGCGTATGTTGAAAGTGGGGGGAATAAATCCAGTTTGGACTACTCTCCTAATCGAACCTTAATTAATCCTGGGGGGTTTTTGAAATATATTTTCGAAGAAAGTCCTTTCCTTTTGGATGCAATAGAATACGAGTGCGATGGGGGCGTTGATTATAACACGTTCGCTTTATCTCCTCCAGTTTCCGGCTCCCTGGAGCATAAATTATCCAAACAAGTGCGCGTGTCTAGGTGTGCATCGCGTATGCAAAATAGGGATAGCGGAAACAACCCCTGAAATTGAGCTGTACTTATTTGTGTTGCGCTGTTTTTGTTATTGTTTCTGTTTTCGATTTATGTAAGTGGTTTTTGCTTTTTGCGAGCATCCTTGCTGCGTATTTATAAAAGTACGTGATATTGGTAAATGTATAGATGTTGGGTCCGTGCTTGAATTAGGTGGGATGTGGTGGTGGCAACCAAAAAATGACTGAAAAATTTTTGTGTAAAAATATGATCCTGATGTGTTATCATTGAATGTGTGCTGTTGCAACGTGTGCGTTAGGAATTCGTTTTGCAACTTTTGTTTTTGATGTTTTGTGGACCCAAATAAAAGAGAAAAATCCAAAACGTGTCATATCTTGATGGTTCCTGTATGTATGTTTTACACGAGCGCACCGAATAGTCGATCGATAAATGCTCGGCCAGACCAGTCAGCAGGCGCACGCGGGCGACGAGCCAACGCAGTCAGCACCGAGCACCCAGGTCTGGTGTACGTATCGATCGATAAATGCTCGGCCAGACCAGTCAGCTGGCGCACGCGGGCGACGAGCCAATGCAGTCAGCACTGAGCACCCAGGTCTGGTGTACGTATCGATCGATAAATGCTCGGCCAGAACAGTCAGCTGGCGCACGCGGGCGACGAGCCAACGCAGTCGTGCATTGAGCACCCAGCCTAGTGTACGGAGATCGATCGATAAATGCACAGCCAGACCAGTCAGCTGCGGCAAGCGGGCGGGCGACGAGCCAACGCAGTCAGCATCGAGCGCCCAGCCTAGTGTACGGAGATCGATCGATAAATGCACAGCCAGACCAGTCAGCTGCGGCAAGCGGGCGGGCGACGAGCCAACGCAGTCAGCATCGAGCGCCCAGCCTAGTGTACGGAGATCGATCGATAAATGCACAGCCAGACCAGTCAGCTGACGCACGCGGGCGACGAGCCAACGCAGTCGTGCATCGAGCACCCAGCCTAGTGTACGGAGATCGATCGATAAATGCTCGGTCAGACCAGTCAGCTGGCGCACGCGGGCGACGAGCCAATGCAGTCAGCACCGAGCACCCAGCCTGGTGTACGTATCGATCAATAAATGCTCGGCCAGAACAGTCAGCTGGCGCACGCGGGCGACGAGCCAATGCAGTCAGCACCGAGCACCCAGCCTGGTGTACGTATCGATCAATAAATGCTCGGCCAGAACAGTCAGCTGGCGCACGCGGGCGACGAGCCAATGCAGTCAGCACCGAGCACCCAGCCTGGTGTACGTATCGATCAATAAATGCTCGGCCAGAACAGTCAGCTGGCGCACGCGGGCGACGAGCCAATGCAGTCAGCACCGAGCACCCAGCCTGGTGTACGTATCGATCAATAAATGCTCGGCCAGAACAGTCAGCTGGCGCACGCGGGCGACGAGCCAGAACAGCAGCGGGAGGGGGAGAGCCAATGCAGTCAGCACCGAGCACCCAGGTCTGGTGTACAGATCGATCGATGTCGGACGCACCTAGAGACGGGCGGGTAGACGGGCAGAGGAACTGGTGGATCCACACATGTTTGAAAGCACGATATTCTCGAGAAAAAACTGGATTTGGAAGGAGAAAAATGTGAGGATAAACCGAGTTTTTCTGTTTCTTGTTTTCCTATTGTTTTCGGGGTCAAAGTTGGGTATAAAAGGAGCCTTCTTTCCTGTCTCATCATAGTCCTAGTTGACTTTATTCTCGATACGATTTTTCGATACGTTTTCGTCAGGTTTTTGTTAGTTTTGATTTTGTCGGCTTCTGATTTCCTTTTTTGGTCATCAATCGATCTCTCCCAGTCTTGGTGAAGATTTTGCTTTCGATTCAACTTGTGTATCTACTTGTCGATTTTGACTGGTTTTGATTAATTTTTTGATCAAT
>JASANH010001476.1:0-18901 GCA_030248295.1 Mesodorylaimus sp. YZB2_4 | reverse complement strand
CTTTTGTTTTACAGCGAACGCATAAAATTGTCATGATATTGGGAACTGATTGATCAAGAAAAAACGCCATCCTCCATTTGGACTATTTGGGATGAAATCGTCATGCAAGAAGTAGATGATCTGAAAGCAGATCGTTTACGCGGGGTGGCTGAAGATGACGATGAGCGATCAGAAACATTAAAACGAATTCGTGAATTTGAGGTGAAAACTCAAACGGGTAAGATAGTTGATCGAACTCAGTACAGCCGATTTGGCATTGTGCTCTGAAAAGTATTGTTTGTTTCGGCAGATAAGCATTACTGTATGTCCTCTTTTTCTTGTCGATCAGAATAATTATTGCTCCATGTTTTTTAATGAATCCAGTATCACGTGTCATATTGGTTGTCAGAATAAAAATGGCCAGAAATGGTACTTAGAATTGGCTGGGAAAGATAGGTTCTTTATTGCTAGATTTAGCTAGCATTATTTAGGATTAGGCGCGAACCTAAATAGGGCTGCACAATTTCTGACCTAATTCTTTCATAAGACTTTGGATAAAGGTACCAAGGATTAATAAGGATTTTTGCGCAAGGCTTATTAAGGAATGAGCAATTTTATGAATGCGGGGGCTTCTACTAGTCTGTTTGATGGGTTTGACGGTCTCGCGGAGATGTGGCGGTGGTCTATTAGCAAATACAGCCCTTAGTATTGCCCAAATGGCAAGTATGTACTGGCGAGGGATAACATACCAAGCAGATGTGGTGCTACTGGCTGGTGTGCGGAGCTCGAGCAGTTGATGGTAACGGGTAACCAGTTGCTCAGACTTTTGGCCGACTGGTGTGTCTTAGTAGGTCGTGGCGATTTTAGACAGCAGTTCGTGGATAGATTTGTAATTTGCGGCAGGTTGGTGCATGAGTCCAGTCAAGATGCGTGGGACTTCCTCGTGCTTGCCTAAGTGGATTGTGCCATCGACTCCGCTGACCTTGGCGCGATGGCGATTAATGAGACTGTAAAGGTCCTGGTATTCCGGCAGGTCAGGTACTGGCTGCTGTGGATAAATGGCAGCGGAACGATCCTTGGTTGGCTTCTTTCTTAGTTTCTCCGCCATTGGATGAGGGAGTTTCGGGGCAGGTTTGCTGCCAGCTGTCATAACTTGCGGCGAGTGGGTTTGCTCAATTGGGGTCAAAGCCTTAGCTGGTGTAGGTTGGACGGATCTGTGTAGCTGCAGCTATGCTGGTTTTTCAGTTTCCGCCGGTTTTTTGTTGACCTTTTTTGGGGCAGGCATTGGAGCGGTCGGGTTTGGGCCAAGGGTTATTGCATCTATCGCGACATCAGTTCGCGGTGGCGGCATTGGAGTCACGGATCGTGGGAACAAGGGTGGCTTATCAGTCTTGTCAGCCTTGGCTAAGTGGGTTGTCGCAGGCGATGATCCATTCGACTTCGTGCTGGACGAAGAGGAAGAGGTGGAGGATTCTGAACGACACTTCGTTCGCGTCGTCTTTTTGGTTGCGGCGGTATGATAGGTGGGATGGCTGGAATTGGTGATTCGGACGCCAGTGATGAAGAACGAGCGAAGCTTTTGTTTTTTTCGTGCTTGGGCGGAGCGGATTGTGTGAGAGAAGTGCGCTGCTCCTCGGGCGGATGACGGGGACGTGGCCTTTCAAAGGAAATCTGACCGCTTGGCAACTGCAGAAATTCTCGCTGGATCAGAGCTGAGGCCGATTCATGGTGGGCAAATACGATAAATGCTGTGTCCGTTGAAGTGTGGCCAGCAGCGAAGATGCGGACTGACTCGACTTGTCTATAGATGGCTTCCCGGTTTTACGAGCTGGGTACATGAGTGGCGACTACGGTGCGGTCGTCGTCGGCTGGGATGGTGATGGTGTGCTGCTGCCACAAGACAAGGAAAAGCGGATTAGGTGTCTGGTGCATGGTGTGCAGGACGGTAAGGACCTGCGGAGATGAACAGTCACGCGCATAGTGGCCTACGCCGCCACACTTTCTTCACTTATCATGGCTTACCCGTGGTTTTTGTGTAGCGGATTGATTCGGTGCGCTCGGTCGAGTGGAGTAGAATTGACCAGGTCGGTGTTTGGAAAAGGGGGTCTTTGCGCTGATAGCGTATTAGGCCTGGGCTCGTGCTGTTGGCGGCGGCTCAGATGATTGGTGGCGCCCCATTGCAAGCCTTCATCCATTTATGCCCAGTGCGTTGGCAAAGCTTACAAAAATGATGACTTCTAATGTCCGATTGCGGGACTGGTGAACGGGTGGCGGCTGGCTGTAGTTCTCTGAAACAGTTGCTCTCTGTATGGCTACGGAAGGCAAAATTTTTAGCTCAACAGAAGCCTTAATGCTTGGTTGGATCGAACAGGGTGGATGACGGGTGTTGAGGTTTTGCAGTGGTGCGGTAAGATAGGGTTAGGCGGGCTGAGAGAAATTGGTAAGGACCTCGGCAATCATTTGTGTTGGGTCTTGGTTTTTGGCTGTTTTCTTTGCCAATTCACCACCAGGGGCCCAGATCTGCACTTTCATGGCACGGCGTATGTAGTCATCAAGAGTTAGGGCCTCCTTGTCGGTCAAAACTACGTGTTAACGCATCTCATCAGATCGGAGGCCTGTATCCCGTATAACGTAATTAATGACAATGCCTGCAAGCTCCGTGTGTACTCCTTGCGCCAGGAACCCTTTTTGTTCGCTAAAACTCGTTTTTTCGTGGATAGCTCTTACTAGAACAATCACAATGCTTGGGCTATTGGTTATGACTTGAACTGTTATATCTCTGATTCTGTTGTTTTTACTGTCAATTCGCAAGTCAACAAACAGTTGAATTCGCGCCTGAAAAAATTTAAGACGGTCGCTGTCATACATGTCCTATCAAAAATTCATGAAGAGTTTGAAAATGTTTTTTGTTCGAAAAAATTAATTTTTGGAACACGCGCAGGGTCTGTGAGCTTCGAAAATAAAAATTTAAGACAACATTGACAAACACGAAAAGAATCGATGTCAGAATGGATTTCTACATTCCCTACAAACGACTTCAGCCGCTGACCCAGCACAATCCTAGTGTAAACCATCCCTCTTCGCCGTTATTACAACCAGCCCATTCAATAAGATTCCCAAACATAATTTTTTCGAGGATCGTCCAAGTAGCAACAATTCACATTCAGAGTGGGCGTGTCTGAATAAAATTTGCCAATACTTTCACTTGCAAACATAGAGAGGACCCCTGTGCTCAAGATGAAGCGAAAATGCTCCCTGATTACGCTTTGGTTATACCGTTTGGTTTCTGGACGAATTCCGAAAAGAACATCGACGATGTAGGCAGCAGCGAAATACCCGCAATCGTGATCACCAATCCGCGATGGCAACCTGAACACTTCGACGACCAAATTGCCGCTTTCCCCATTTATCAAATGACTTTAAAGTTCGACAATTTGCCGGCGAAAGCCTTCATGATATTCCAGCCGCTTAACTTGTGGTTCTAATCCGAAGGCCAGTGAATCGTACACCGTAACCCGCTCATGGCCGAAATACGCGCTAGTAACCCAGTGATTTGGCATATGATGAATCTGCGCTATCTTTCTAGTGTTTGAAGTGCCTCGCATCGATTTTCCGGCTCCCCGCTACACTTCAAGATGCTCGGCGAAAGAAGACCACGAATCCGGTTGAATTGAGACTTTGCCAAGGTCAAAATGCGATCGACCTCGTCGTCAGCGAGCTGGGTATCTGATTGCGACCCTGCTGGTTCTGCCAATCTTTTTCGCTTTTCTGCTCCGATAACAACCCCTGAAATGAAAACCAGTCTGAAAATGCACTCTGATATCATACACAAGGTGTAAACATACTTGCATCACCAGCATTTGTGACTTCTGCTAATATTTTTCCATTTGAATTGTTTGTTCGCGCTTCATTCTCTATGGGACGTTTAAGACCAGGCGACTTCACATCGCTAGAAACTTGCGCTGAGAAGCAAGCGACATAAAAGAGATGAGGAGGAAATCATAAGCACTGTCTTACCATGTCTCCGCTCCCGTAGAAGAGGTCATCCTTCGTGTACACGCCCACCGTGACGAGCATGCTCTTCGCGTATTAGAATACACCGATTTCGGCCAGGTGCTTCCGCGACTCCACGCGGACGTACTTGTTGATCCCCTAGATCGCCTTCGTCGAGTTGTTCTACGACGCCAGCAGTTAAATCTTCTTCACGCTGTACCTGTAACGAGGATGGCGATGGGTGAGCACTTACGAGACTCACGCCTAAGCGAGACTTGCGTGTCTCATATCTCCTCCACCAGCTAGTCGTCGAAGCGTCGATTGCCCGGCACATACAGGGCCGACACGTTTCAGCTTGAACGATGCTTGGTCGTCGTCTGTAAAAAGACATAACGTTTCAGCTATAAACTATTTTTAGAAACGACATCCTCATTCTGTTATCTCAGGCTCGAACCTTACTGTAATTTTATCTAATACTATCTAATCTGATTCATCGCTCCATTCAAGCAAACAGGCGTTTGTGAAGCTGACGATTGCAACCATTTAGACGTATTAGGAGCGCCATCGCCTATCCGCGGCTTGCCTGGACTTTCCTTATTGCGCATTGCCTGGGACGCATTGCCTGGGACAGCAATCATGGTACCTCACGTGCTGCTGGGAGACCAAGCGTTCGCCCTCGATCGTCATCTTATGCGGCACTACGTTCGAGCCACAGCGGGGCGAATCGAGGACATATTCAATTGCCGTTCATCGCACGCACGGCGGGTCGTTAAGAACGCGTTCGGCATCTTTACTTCGCGTCGTAAAAAAGTTGGAAGGCCTTGCAGTTCGTGGAGCGCAATCGATGCGAGAGGAGCTACTCGAGCAAATGCATGCTTACTTTTGGGGCGCAGGAGTAGGCATTATTGCCCGACTGTTTAAAAATGTGGAATTCACGGATGCTAATGCTACTGCCACGCTGTTGGATCCAAGATTCAAAGACAAGAAGTTTCAAAATCGTGAAGCAGCGGATATTGCTCGATCGCGCCTGGTCGAGTTAGTTTTCGAGAAAATGAAAGAGCGATTATCATCCTCTGCGCCACATCAGCCTCCAGCTGAAAAACGCGCGAAGCATTCAGGTTTCTTCGCGGATATCGCTGATGACTTGGGAAGTTCTACTGCTAGTCGCTCATTGTCAGTTTCAAATGTTCAAAATGACAATGCTCTGGAAGAAGTGGCAAGAAATGTTGTTTCATCTTATATGCAAGAGTCGTTGATCAACACTGATGCTGATCCATTATCATTCTGGAAAATGAAAGAAATAGAATTGCCTTATTTAGCAGTGTTGGCCAAAAAATATCTGTCTTCTCCAATAGGTACTGCAGCAAGTGAGCGAGAATTCAAGGCGGGATCAGAAATCACAGGCGGCAATCGTGCTCGATTGTTGCCAAAAAACGCGGAAAAATTGCTGTTTTTGAAATACAATCTGCGTGCTATCGGCTACAATAGTCTGCATCTGTATGCTCCAGCAAAGAAGACGGGTGAAGATGAGGAAAATTCTGATGAGGAGGAAAATATGGAATCTGATCGTGAGCCAGAGGGTGTATCTGATGACGATGGCCAATAGGAGTAAAGATAATTCAGTGCATGGAGAAACATATATACGTAGTGTATAACTTGGATTCTTATTTTCATTTGGTATGTATCTAATAAGAAATGCATGATTCCTGTCTAAAATTTTGTCGTTATTTCTGAGCAGATCAGTGACATCCGCTAAAAGTATTCTGCACGTGCACTAAATCAATTGGGCTTAAAAATTCAAACCTTATAACCACCCCCGACCCCGACCCCGACCCCGGAAATAGTTGACACCGGTCGAACGCTACTATTACTTAAGAGCAGTCAAGACCGACTTAGGTACTTTTTGAACAGGGCCTTTCTACATGAAGACGCGCTTCAGTGACTGCGACTGAAAACCTTGGCAGGTGAATCGTGATTATAGCATGAGAATTTACGCTTCATTTCCACGAGTGCTTTTTTGCGCTTCCGTAGTCTATCTAATCGGAGCAGATGTTTCAACACAATCCGAGTAAAAACCTTTTTGCAAAAAAATTCTAGGGGTCCACTATAAGAAAAAGGTGTCTGTGGCGTCAATTGATTATTCACAAAAGGGGTCTACTGGCGATTGAGGACAGAGACGACCAGGATATACTGCATACAGGTTGTTGGCATCGGTATTTTTCAACTCATAGAGGCATCCGAGACTGTACTGTACTTTGCATTTTGCAAAAAGGCAACTATGCAGTATTTATCACCACATTATACAAAGATCTTTAAAAGAGAAAGCTGCAGGATGACGATCACTAGCGGTCGCACACAATGGAGGTGAGGTCCCTTGGATCTTATCCTTTAGTGAGAACTAGATCGTCTTATCAGCCGTCAGTGTCAACCAGTTTAAAGCCTTGGATTGCAAAGATTGGATGGCCTTGATTGCGGGAAAATGCTTTGGTGAGAGCTGCAAAGTGGAGAACTAGCTTCGTAATAGATACCGGTATGTGTAAGAAATTAGAAGTATCAAACTGTAAAAAATAAGGTTCAGGCAGTTGAATAAAAGAATAAACATTGGAAACACCAAGTTTCAATACACTGTGCTGTACCAGCAGGACCTACAGAATGTCGTGAATGTTATGCCTAGCGGAATGTAATCTCGGGATGGCGGTCACTTATTGGATTTGTTGAAGATTCTTCATGCAGATGTATTAACAGATAATTGTTGCAGTAGTGCGGATTCAGACTGTACTTTTCAATTTTTTTTTCGTTTTTTAAATAAACGATTTTTTTACTGACGCTAACTAGAAAGACTCGGTCGGCGTCCGCCACTTGACAGTATCAGGTGCGCAAGCCAGCGGAAGATTTATCAAAATTGTCGTCGAAGGAAGGCGCACTCTGGGAACGTGCTTACTAGCCTGCAGTCCTCAGCCAGACTGCGGCCACTGAATCAGGGCTGCTGGCCCAAGCGAAAAAAGCGCTCAAAATTACTGTGATTTTCATGCTCCGGTCAAAAACTGAATCCCTCGCAAAGGAGCATTTCCGTGTTGATTGATTTTAGATCATTATTTCTCGACTGGTCAAACAAGCACAGGAAAAGCGGAAAATTTATAGCCACCGGGTTTGTGAAATAAGGAAGGTAGATGAAAAAAGAACTCGCTTCGTAGTGGATGCAACAAAGTACGGGGCAGTCCTGGATCCACAACCTCCTTACCCAACACGAGATCGCCTGATCAAAACCTGATGAGCGCTAGCGGGAAGAATCTTAGAAAAACATGCATTGAGAGTTCGTCATATAAAATCCACCTTCCAGATAGCAAAAACTGTACTAAGTTTGAACATATGCGTATAGCTAGAAAAACAGATCAATACTGCAGCTATCGAAGATTTTCCGCACGCTGATCATTGAAAATATGTGCATTGTTTGCGCGCATTCGTGTGATGCTAAAAGCGCTCACTACATTTCTTATGTAGTTCCATGCGATGACGATAACCCCCCTTGAATGATCACGTGTCACACGCACTTACAATTCTGCTTGTTATAATTGTGCCCTTATGCTCGTCAATAATTCTAAATTCGTGCTTGATATGGGGCCATCCATAAAGGTCGACCGCGCGAAATCCCGATTTTTTGACCCCTCCTCCCCCTGACCGCATGCCGACCACTTATCGCGAACCCCCCCTCAAAAATGGTCGACTACTTCAGCCAGACCCCCTCCCCCTTCCAAACGCAGTTTGTGAAATGTTTCGTCTTGTGCTTTCTCGAGCTCGACAAGATGCTATCTCCTTTGAAGACAAATCGTTTTTGATTTATGGAGCGGATTTCTATTTTGTGCCTCTACAAACTTTTCCTACAACTTTTCATCATACTTTTTAAAAGTTTTGCGGGTTGGGCCGCGCCGGCTCAGTTCTCTACGGGACTTCCAATCATATTAGCTGGCAAGCAGTCATGATATGATTAGCGCGGCTGTGAGGGATAGGTTGGGATCCCAATCCTGATCCTGACATTGAGGCATCGGGATTCTGCTAATAATTATGATATGCATAAGCATGGCAGGTACAGTCTGATCCATCATATTTGCCATGAAGCAGTTTCGCTCTCAAAAAAATTTTTTCTTTAAAAAAAAAACTTTCCCTCGCGGGGAGAATTTCGAGCAAATACGGTACCCATCAATTTCAGCTTATTTATAATGACTGAAACTCGAACTGATAAAAAACCTGGATGACTTAAGTGTGCTTTGGTCTGGAAAATGAACTCATCTCCTTCGTGCGTGTAAACTGTTCGACCTCAAACAAAAAATCCCTATCCCGATTGGGCTTGCCCTGATCTCGATCCTGGAAAAAGGTGATCCCGACCTATCCCTAGAGGTGACCAGCTCTCATGGCAGGCTCCTGTGTCTTCACTGGGGGCACCTCAACACGAGGGCATACTGGGTGAGAAGTGGCTTGGGCTTATCGTTTGCTTAGGGACCATCTCGACTGGTGTTTGAAGACAGTTTCCCAATTTTCTGCCCCTTGGGTGGGCGTCCGCCGTTTGACAGTAACGTGGTGTCGCCCGGAGCCAGGTGTCCAAAGCCAACGACAAGCTGCTAAACTACCGTCCTCCGTCGGAATAGAACCTCGGCCTCCCAGTAAGGGTTGCGGGCCAGAAAGGCGGATCAACGCCCTTAATCAGCTTAGCCATCGCCTCCCAGCTTTTCCCTTTCGGATAAGATATCATTCCAGTTGAGAATAAGAGTCCTGATGAAGCCGAAATTGCATTATCGAGAATGAGCGACCAAGGAGAAAAAAAGACAAAAAGTTTTGAAGGTTTGAGCGCGCACTACTGGTGAAGATAAAAGGTGTTTTTTGTCATCAAAAGTCTGAAAATTTGCTGCGGTCGACTATTGGCTGCTACCACTCCCCCTCCCTTACCGCAGCTGACCACTTTTTGCCAACCCCCTCCCCCCCCTAGGCTGCGGTCGACCTTAATGGATGGCCCCTATATTGTTTGCGTCAGAAAATGCGGTCTTCTTAAAGAAAACTCAATAAACCCGACAGATATATGAGCAGAGAGAAACGGGTTACTTTCGCTGTGATTATTATAATAACAGCATTTATTTCACTTGATACACCATCATGTATTCCAGCTGCGTCAAAAATTGCGTTTTTTTCAATCCAGGAGGAAAAAATTCAAGTGGTAAAAAATTTTGGCTGAAATCAGCAATGCCTTGATTCATACTAGCAGATGCATAAATATTTTTCATTTTGTCACAGTCAAAGATTAGCCCAGCATCACTAAATTGTGGTTCCTGCTCACCTTGCAGTCGCTTACACGCAGTCATTCAATTTTTTGCAATTACCTATGGAACAGGTTACAAGAGGGCACTGCTAAGGCATTCCAAGTTTAAGATATTTCATCGTCAATCAAAAACATGATTTTGTAATGTTTTTTGACTGCTTTTTCACCATCGCTTTGTTTTAATCGATTCTTTGATTTTTCCAATTGGCAACTGCTCTTTTTCATGCCTTTCAACGATCGAGTGCAGTGGAACTGTTCCATTGAAAGTAAATAAGTCATAAGTCTACGTTCTATTGCTGAATGTTTAACATACGGCCCGTTTCACGGGGATGTGGGCTTGTCTTCTTTGGAGAGACATACAACCATATGTCTACAGGCTCAAGAACTAAGCTTCATTGCATTCGCCCACTATCCTTCTTTATTATGAGCAGGACTTAAAATATGAGAAATTCTACTGACTGTTCACTGAATGTGGTATCTATAAAAAAACCGCTTGCCCGCTTATTATCTGGCTCAAAGCAGAGTGTCGGTTAAACTAATAGGAGTGATTGGCCGTCCATGGCTGCGCGTGTAAGCAGTCCTGGTAGGCGTCTCTTGGAACTGAAATTAAAAGGCATGATTAGAGGCAGTTCGCAACCTGGAATAGAGGACTGACGAATCCGTTAATGTCGAACTTATCACCGGGAGGTCTCATTAAATCTTGTATTTGTCCGCCCAGCAGCTGGAATAAGGAGAAAACCACTCCCATGCGCTCACTGTCTCGTTTTCCGCATAGTATGTCAATAGTGGCACTATGCAGCCCACATTCGACATCAAAGCATCTAGCAAGCCCTCAGCCATGCAAAGGGCACGATTCGAGTCGTAGTAATCAAAGAGTTTCAATTTCGGGACATTTTCGTTTAATAAGCCGGAGATTTCGTTGATTTTGTTTGGTGGCGCCAGTGTAATTATTGCATCTGCTCCTGCTGGAATTGCCACTGGTGAAGAAAGGACAGATGGCATGGTGTCAACATGCACTAGGAAACCATCAGCCCCAGTGTCCTCATCAAACACCACTGAGGATCGATCGAAAACAGCATCTAAGGTCAAGCCACTCGTCACCACTTTTGATGGGTCTACGGCCGCCCCTCCTCTGGCTTCTGGCCCATTTACGACTTGATTTACCTAGAAAATTCAGGCCGTTAGTAAGGTCGCGAGATGCCAGATACGCGACTTACGTTTATCTGATAGCAGTTTCCATGATCGATGACGATATATTTCGCAGCTGAACAACAGTGAAATTCCTGACCAGCAAAAGCACAATTAGAAAGGAAAAAGTCTGGAAATTATATCTAGGAATAGCTGAACTGGGTTTGTGAGGTTCTGCGCTTATGCCTCCGCTACCTTTAAGGCCACTGTTGTTAGCAGTGCATTGTCGCTAGAAGCTAGTCCATTGATTGATGTGCTGCCTAGAAAATCTGTTACATTGTCTTCAGTTAGCCCGACTCTGCGTATTCGACGGAGGATATTATCGGGAAAGTAGGTACCAGTAATCATCAAGGCTATGGTATCTTATTTGGGGCAGACAGATGCTGATATTTGGGAAAGTTGCGGTTGCGCCGGCCACCTGAGCTAATAATGCTTGTTCCTTCTTCCGCATATCGCTGTCCGACACAGTATGATAAATACGTCATAGCGACTAGGCCAGAAATGATGGCTGCTATGAACAGATGTCGTTCCCCTTTATTTTTCGCCTTATAAGCGTCTTCGATGCCGGCGATGGTGATTTTTGATGCCAGTTCATAGATTTCGTCCAACCCGGGGCTCTCCTCCTGATCTTCGCCTGACCTCGTATCTGGCTCGCTGGTGCTCAGATGATCTCTGGCGAGTTCAGTCATTGCAGTTGCTTCCACTGCTTGCCATCTTAAAGATGTTGATTCTTGAGCTAGTTGTATTTCCCTATTTCTTCGCTGAGTACGTCCAACAATTCTCGTTCGGGTGGGCTCCTTTCCTTGTAGGGTTTTCGTGAACAGTTCTTGTCGGTGGCTCACGGTTTTAGGAGCAATTGTAGGTACAAAAGTCGGAAACATCACTGCGGTCTGGCTTCCTGGTCAGTGTCTTTAATATGAAAACACCGAAGTAAGGGTGCTGGTTGCTACGGGAATCCTGTAGCAATGACATCGTCGTTAAGGGACTGTTTCCCTCGCGGCAGTTCGAATAAACACGGTGCTAGGAGCTTGCTGCGCACAGCTAATAGCTTTGGAAAGCGTGCGCGCGTGAATTTAGATTATAATGCTCTAACACAGCTAACTGATCGAATTTTATCGTAGTCATCGACGAAAGCCCCCTGCACTCCTCTTTAATGGTGGCAGGAGCAAGGGAGAATGAGGTGATGTTGGCAAAGTCACCTGGTAATCGAAATGGCGTTGGCGTAGTGCAAAACATATGAAGTAAGTATAATCGAGTATACGAATACACAATTGCATCAATAAACACAGCCCCACATACAGCAGAATGCTGGCTGGCACATGTTAGATCAATTGGTTAAAATCAGTTTATTCGATGATTTTAAAGAAAGCAACTTCTTCAACTTCAACCTCACATTAGGCTTGCACACTTGCACACTGCCATTTGCATGGTTTCTGTCTTGTGTAGTGGGTTAGCCACACCCAATTTCACCAGCGTAGAGTAGTCACGGAGAGAGATAGCTGTGAACGCTGATCCACTATCCCATAGTGCCTTAGCGTCGGGTATCCCATTAATGGCTACTTCATTCCATGGAGTTTCCTTCCGTGGCCCCTTGGTGTTGTGTACGATTCGAAAGGTGGCATTACACGTCTTATGTTTGTCGACAGCAATCCAATGTCTGGGTTGATCGGTTTTTTGAGCGCGCGGTGTTCAGTTGTTTAATCAGAATCCCTCCTACCGACAACTGTCTGGGGTCGCTGGTATTCCACAGCGATTTAGGCGAGGTATCTTGCGGAGTAGTCGATTGATCGAGGCGAGATCTGGTAGGTTGTTCGGTCGCAGGTGTTCCTGCGCAGCTTTCTTGATTCGTGCGTTTGCACAAGTAACCCTCTCTTCCATCGCAAACACCTGTTAAATCCCTATTCACGATCATGACCACTTTAAGCCCGCTAAACATAAGACACAGGACACTGAACACTCGCACAAGTTGGCGCCAATTCAAACTTCGTCACACGTATGTTTTGCGTGGGAGCCCTGTGGAACACATAGAGCAGGGAAATTGTACCGAGTCGGGTGCAAAATTTGGATATAACACGCGTGAATATATGCCGATGTGTTTTAGACGAGGTGACTGGTTCATTCTAGTAGCCGTTCAGACATGAGGAAGGGCGGTTTGAAGGTCGACGGATTGATGCCATCTCTTGTCTTTGCGCTAACTAAGATTTGTGTAATCAGTTATCATTTGGTTAGTTAGTTATCTTGCAATTTTGGAATATTCAGGAGATTTACAAAAAGTTTTCAGAGAAATGTGTCTGTAGTGATTTAGGAAATTCTGCAGAATGTAGGAAATGTTTATTGGTGATTTTACTTATAGGTCAGTATATGCTGAAATTTTTAACTTTTTGTCAAAAACCGAGATGGTTGAAGGACAATTTCAAGCTAGGTAGATATCCGAGAGCATAAAAGTTTTCCTCGAGAGCTATCACTGAACGCACTTGCTGCCCCCGCACAAGACATCATTCATTAGCCGTTGTTTCATGATTTTATGAGCCAAAAGAAAAATTTTCTCTCTCAAACATTTGCGTTGGCGTAAGAGAAGATAATCTTATTTTCTGTCACAGATGAACCCTTATAATTCGCCAAGGACATTCTCCGACATTCGAGAAGATTATCCAAGCTGTACTCTCATTTTGCATTTAGTCATGAATTCTGATAGCGCCAGGTTTACTATACCAAAATGAGGATGCGTACAGAGTTTTGAAAATTGTGTAAAGATTTTTGATAGGAACATGAAGTCGACAATCATCCGCAGAAGCATCCAAGGAAAAGTGAGCATATCGATATTTGAGCTCCACAAGCAGAGGATCCACAAAGGCGATGAAAAATAGAGGCCCTAGCACTCTGCCTTGAGGGACGCCACTAACCACTGGCAAGTCAGCTGAGGCGCAGTCACGAATTGTGACATGCTGGGCTCGATTCGATAAAGGGGACTTGATCCACGCAAGCAACTCGACTGGAACACGATGATGATTTTAGAGTGTCGACAATAAAGAGCAACGGGAAATCTTATCGAAGGCTTTTGCCAAATTGCAATAAACCGCAAGGACGAACTTATAATTAGGACTATCCGACCGATCATAGATCTGTTGCGCAGTAGAAATGAGCGCAGTGTTGGTTCCTCGACGCTTCCAGAACCCATGCTGGTCAACCGAAATCTGAATAAATTTGTGCAGCAATCTGTCCACATGTTTTTCTAATAATTTTGATAGAATCGACAGAAGCGATATCGGCCTATAATTACTGATTAACGACTTGTCCCCTGGCTTTGGTATTTGCACGACTTTCGCTGATTTACGCATCGATGGAAAAATGCACGATTTAAAGGATCTATTGAACAAAGCCGCGAGAGCAGGGCAATGTGATGTTGCGATGTTCTTCAAAATCGACACAGTGAGACCGTCTCCACCAGGTCCGTGACTTCAGTAGACGTATACAGTTCAAAAAGAATTTGCTAGACACTGAATAGTCGGATTCATCAATAGTGACCGACAGGAGTGGCTCGAATATACCATAGTCAGTAGATTTAAAATTTCTCGCAAAGCGCTCATTGAATGCATTTAAAATATCGAATCAACCAAAGATAGGGCAGTTCATATCATCCCGTACAACTGTAGGAATCGATTGATTATGTGTTGATAGTGTCCTGGAAGCGGCTCAAAAGTCGTTAGACGACTGATCATCAGTGAAAGTGTTGACAATGAAATCTCGCTTTGCTTCATGAATTTTTTCCTACATTAGCGTTGCAAATTTTTGAATATGTACTCATCAGTAAGATTGCCATCTCGCTCCCAACGTTTATATGCAGCAGTTTTCTTTTGTATGAGACGAAGCAGACAGCTGTTCATCCAAGTACATCGCTTGTCCATGCGAACCAAACGTTTGGGCACATGCTTGTCCAGAACTGAATTTGGAGTGCTAGCCAATTGTTGGAAGGCATCATCGACTGTTGAAGAGAGGTTCACCAATAGCTTAAGGTCCAGGGTCGATATGTGATCATTAACTTTAGCCCAGTCAACTCGTTTGATCAGCGGGATGGTACGCCTGTCAGGCACTCGTTTCTTTAAAGCGCCCGAGGCAAGAATCGATAATGTCGAGTGATCAGAAGTGGAAATGGGTGGCATCAGAAGCGGCAATGAAATCTCACCCAAAAACGTCAGAGAAAATCCTTGTCGGGTCATGTTTGGGTTTTGGATTTTAGGTTTCGAGTCAGGTCGGGAACACTTTCCTTACCTGATCGGACCTAAAGGCTGATTTCACAAAACAAGCGGTGACTGAAAAGAATTGGGTGCAGTTCGATCGAGGGTAAAAGGGCACACATGATGGCCTGAATTCAAACACGATCGCCCGTAACTAGGCGCGGTGGGGGCCTAACCCAATTAAGGCCACAGGCCAGGCTAGCTTGAACGCTGCTCGATGTCAATAGCCAGGAAATTGCTACTGTAGTAAAAATCCAGCCATAATGGTGCGGGTGCATGTTTTCTCGAGTTTTATAATTTCGCAACTTTGTCGCTTCCCACGCGACTGTGATTATAAGCGGACTCGGCCATATATGGCCGTAATTCTGTCACTCAAGCAGTCGATTCACAAATGCAAAATAGGTAGGGTTGGTTGCATACAAAATACGCATAGACTACGCAAAGTTTGTGCATCGCATTGAAATTTGGATGCGTATAAAGTATGCGTACACCAGGCGGAATGTGTACGCATAAACGAATTGGCAAACTTGCTTGTACGCAATACATACAATGCGTTCGTTAATTAGCCGCGTGAGCCAAGTTGAAATTTAAAAGAAATTTCTTACAACAAGCCAAATTAGCAGGTGGAAAAATTCGAACTTGTAATTTATACATCTTTTCCTTACTGGTCGCAACAAATCCAATATTTGACTAGCGTTTTAGTCCGGCAGCTGTTGCCTCTAAATTCAGCGAAAAATTTAAAAAATATTAGCCAAAGAATCTTTCTCGCAAGTCAATATTTGTCTGACTTTGTCAAAGTGTCATCTTCTCACAATTTTTTAAACTTTGTACGTATTCTGATTTTGGTATAGTAAACCTGGCGCCATCAGAATTCATGACCAAATGCAAAATAAAGAGTACAGCCATCAGGAGTTGGATACTTGCTGCGACAGAATCCTCAAATAAGTGAATCCATCAATTTTCAACTCACAGTATGCCCACGGTTTCCCAAAATTTTTGATCCATAATGGTCAAAAATTAACAAAAGACTTACACGTGGTAAGATAACCCACGAAGCTTTAGGGATCGCTTTGAGGCTGGAACCCTAAACCAGCCACCCCGAAGGGCTCAGCTTTAGTGACGCTGCTCAGTGCAAGTGTGCCACGCCCACCAGGATTCGATCCCGCAAACTTCCGCTTGCGATCCTGATGTCGTACCACTGAGCTATCAGGGCCACGAAAAGAGAAAAACTAGCAGCTCACTCAAACTTGGTCGAGTGTAAAGTGCAGCCCCTCCTTGCCTGAAGGAAGATCATCCCCCTAGCTCTCACTGCACACAACTTCACGCGCTGACCAAGGCTGCGTGTTATCGCACGTGTGGCCTGAACAACCGGAATAACCAACTAGGCCGGAAGTTGGATTTCCAGTGTTGAAAGAGTATTGGCGGAGGAACGATAGATTGCTGTCACGATCTTCACGGATTTTGTTTGACCAATCGGTATTGTAAATTGAGTCAAGACCCGCTTATTATCGTCCGACCCTAATCTCCAGTTACCTGCTATGAGTTTTGAAAACGAGTCTAATACGCCGATATTTCGAGGAAATTAGCCGAGTTGTGTTCTACCACTCGCTAGAATCGCAATGTTCTTCATGGATGCTGAGATCAGCTAGTAGCTCTATGCACGACTAGTCGTTCGTTTCGAATTTCGTTTTCTTATTGTAAGTTGTTTAGGTTGATTTCACTTGGCGAGGTGTCTCCATCCGGAACACGATTTTGGAATTGCTCGACATGGAAATTCACGATCCAAGGCCAGCAATATTTTCAGTCCAGGAATGTCTTTCCTGCTGTTCGGAACGGTTATCTGTATTTGCAGACAAGGTCATGTGATTAGTTACAGTATGGGACTGGATATTTTAGATGCACTGACTAAGGAAAAATACGCAATACGCAAACTTTCACGAATACTTTTTGTAGTATGCAATTCGTTTATGACGGAACACGCATACGCATCCGAGAGACTTTGCGTATGCGCATTCAAATCAAGTGATTTCACTAGCCGTAGTGCCAAGTAACCTCGATATGTGGCCGTGGTAAACACAAAATTTGGACACACAAACGGGTCAAAAGTACTGTAGTTTTGCAAGTTCCCACTTCTAGAATTTCAGAGACCTTTTCACACCCGTTCGACTCCAGGATTTTCTGAATTTGCTCCATGCATGCATGAAGACCTGCATTTCTAACTACGTAAACATTTTGCGTAACTTCCAAGAATGTCAGATGAATTCCAAGATGTGACTGACCCAATTGTCTTTTTTTGAATTCTTTGGGTTGGGCCCCGTGCTGCCCTAGTTCCCAACGGGACTTTCCTGCCATTTTGTCAATAGCCGGCCAGCAGTCTTGATACGATGAGAAAGGCCGTGAGGTGAACAGCTCCCACAGCAGTTCCCCTCTGTGTGTCCACACTAGGAGCACCTCCACATAAGGGCATCTTGTGCCAGCACCAGCAAGCAGCATATTACATACCAAAATCGGTAGGGTTTTAACGTGGCAACTTTTGGACCCCCCTTAAAAGTTAAAGTCTGACGATGTCTGCTAGATGGCGGGGCGGCGTCCCCCTAGCGGCGGTGGCGCGTGGCTGGGTGGCGCGTGATTGGGTGGTGCGTCAGCTGGCTGGCGGCTATCGCCCTAGGGGCTGTCTGAGGAGGGTGTCTGGTGGTTGGTCCTCGGAGACTGGTTATAGCCCAAGGGGAGGGGGTCGATCTCGAATATTGCGCAAAGTCTATATAGCACTATAGGTATGAAGTGACGCCTCCCCAACCTTTGCGTGCGCCTGCGTTCGTCCAATAACTTTCGCAGACTATAGGCGTCCTAAACATTGATCAAACCTACAGTATTTATCCATCCGAGCCAGTTACGCATGTCTATCGCTTTCTTTGCAGGCGTGCCCTTTTACTCAAATGCTCATAGGAAATAAGGATAAGCATTTCGAAAACATTTATACAAACTTTGCATCAATCACATTTTATATAGACGCATCACAGCTAAGGTCGGCTGGCTGGCTGACTGGTCGGCTGGTGGGCTGCTTGGTGGTGACCAGTTAGGAAAAGGGAAGCATCGAGGAGTCGCGAATACGAAGGAAAAGGCTAGTTAACTGGTTGCCTCTCAGATTGTGAATAACCGAGCCGACTGTCTTATGTGGCCGTCTGTCCTGTTAGGAACGCTGTGGGTGCTTTCACACATACGAATGTCATCTCAGCATTTCGACAGTGAGATGCCCAGCTTCTGTAAGAGAAGAAACGTCAAAAACACATTTAAAAGAAATGTCATGCAAGGTTGCGTTGTATTCTTACAAATTTGGTGCTCTTATCGATTTATAAGACGATGAAGTGAGACGGTTCGTCGTCTCATCAGATTACTGAAGGGGTGACGTCGCATTCTTAACATCACTTTGCATTGGGTGGCCGAGAGAGACGGTCGGCCACCTGGGACAGTCGGTCAGGCAAGACCGAGCAGACTCACATGCGAAAAGCCAGGATTTTCACATCACCACTAACGTGAGGCGAAGTGTGTTCTCGAGGTATCGAGGCATTTTTTCTCGAGGCACTACTGCTGTACGGCCCATCCCATCGCCATACGCCATATGGAGTGAGAGTCGCTCATCCGAGGTCATCTATGTATGTCTGGCTCACAGCAATTCATTATTCTGTCTTTGTGACGCCCCACGCCCATAAATCAACGTCGAAAGCCAGACGATTCTAAGGAGAAGTCTGGAGCATCATCGCTTTATCCACAGCGTTATTGAGAAAACATTTGAACAAAAAGCGCAGCTTTGGCGTCTTTCTTCCGCGAACTGGCAACGTCTTCAAGTCCCGCCACAACGAAAACAGCAACATGAAGAATATCTGTCCGCTGTATCGAAGACGAGATTGATCGAACGCATTGCCTTAATCGTTATAATCACATTTAATCGAATTATCACTCGTTCCCGCACCTACACTATTCCGAATCAACGAACCGCCTATTTGAAAGCGAACATGTCGAACAACCCTCAACTGAAATCGAAAAGGCCATCTTTATCACCCCTCGGACGACCATAATTTATCCAGTGCCGTATCTGGACCGCAGAAAAAGCTGAAGAAACCATCGGAAGCCGAGCGAACGAGCCGCGAGGCAATGACGGAAATGACAATAAAGATCACTGATCCGTTGGAGCAAGAGG